>VUQI01056873.1:0-14597 GCA_015106735.1 Paratilapia polleni
GCTGAGGTAGGACTCACACGCAGGACACAGAATCAGAATTAGTCGGTTTATTATTACGGACAGTGAATACAGGTGAGAGCAGGGAAACTTCAGGGGAAGAAGGCTGCGGGACTCTGGGGGGCTGGGTCCATAGGAGAGTCCAAGGGCACACACTCAGTAGCAGAGATACTCCCCACAATCTCCGGAGGGGAGTCCAAAAGCTCCGAAGAGAAGCCTGAATAAGAACAGAGTTTGTTAGTAAAGAACAGATCACAAACAGGATGCCAGTTAGCGCTACGCTTGCAGGTACCGTAATGGATGCAACGATCTGGCGACGGCTGAGGAAATCCTTCAGCCTTAAAAGAGCAGCAGGTGATGACCGAATGCGCCACAGGTGAGATCATCACCTAACTGCTCCCAGGTGTGGACCCAGCCCTGAAAACAAGCAGAAGACGAACAGACACATACATGCACACACACACACACACTGGACAGAGGAGAGATAGAACAAAAGAGGGAGAGACAGGGAGAGCAGGCAGGCAGGCCAGGCCAGGAGGACTGGGGGTCCTGACAGGATGAGGTGGAAATGGGGGGGAGGCAGGTCGCATGAATAAGAGTCTGAAAGGCAGAATGACAGAAGTGCACTGAGCTTTAAAACACATGGAACAGCTTGTAGAAGGCGGACAAGAAAATGATTGGACTAGAGTGATGCCGACAGAATGGTGTCTGACTCACAGCAAGAAGGTCCTGGGTTAAAATCCACCATCTGGGGTCTTTCTGTGTGGAGTTTGCATGTTCTCCCCATGCCTATATGGGTTCTCTCCAGGTACTCCAACTTCCTTCCACAGTCCAAAGACATGCATGTCAAGTTAATTGGTGATTCTAAATTGGCCATAGGTGTGAATGTGAGTGTGAATGGTTGTCTGTCTCTATGTGTTAGCCCTGCAATGGACTGGCGACCTGTCCAGGGTGTACCCCGCCTCTTGCCCTATGACAGCCGGCATAGGCTCCAGCCCCACTGCAACCCTGAGTTGGACAAGTGGAAGAAAATGGATGAATGGATGGATGAATTAAATTTAATTAAAGAATGCTAACAGTATGTCACCTCTAAGTTAATGAATACAGCTGTCATGTGTCTCCTGTCTGCATATTTCATCTTCTATGCCATGGCAGACTTTATAGAATTTATTATAAAAAGCGTACTAGAGAACGAAGACTTGCATGTTGCTCTGTTTAATATTTTATTGAATCAAGAACCGACCAACATCTCATCCCAGAGAGTTAAATGCTGCCATTTTGTCAGATGCCATTGGCATCACACAGGTATACACATGTCGTTTGGCATCAAAGCTTTGATGCACTGGCCATGGCTTACATGGTTAGATTTGTGTAAAAAATAAAATAAAATTACAGTTACACATCCTCTGTGACCACTGTTAAGCAACAGTGATAACACCAGCAGAGTACTTTTGACTGCAGTCTCATAGTGTCTATTTCAGATGTTTAGCCACTCCTGCTGACTCCATCAGATGACACTGCATTGAAAAATGATCCCAAAGGGGTACCCAGTGTGTTACAATGTGAGGTCTAAGGGTCCTGACTAAGCGACTATATGGCGACTGGGGAATATGAACAGGTTGGTGAGACTGAGGTTCATGTTTTGTTTATTAGATTTATTGTATACTCTGCACATTGTTTAGCTTTTTTCACTCACTAAATACTTTCACTTTCTTGCTGGTTAGGCATCAAAAACTACTTGGTTAGTGTAAGGAAAAGGTCATCATTTCTGTTAAAACATGACCCTCCACAACATTAATCCAATATGTTAAAAATTAAGCTTACCCAGTGCATGTAAATGTGGCGTAAATGAGTCCTTTTCAAGAATCCATATGTGACAAATTGGAATGGACACTCATCTCACTGGTGCTTGAACTCTGTGCATCACAGCACTGACTTTTAATTGCATTATCCATCCATCCATCCATTTTCATCTGCTTGTATTATTTTTATTATTGTCAACAAACATCCTGAATCTCAAATGCTAAAAGACATCATGTGCCTATCTATAAGACATTTGCTGCTTAGGTAGAACAGCATTGCAAGTCTAGCAAACTGATCACTGGCTGAAAAGTCTGGGGTACACCTAGAATATTAAGAAATACTGTGACATTGTGGTCTTGACAGTAACCTTGTTACAAACAGTTGACTAAGGACACCTTTAATTGTAGACCTGTTTTTTGACACATTTGACACATTTAAACATCTGCTTTGCCATACTTAGTGGTTTCAGGTTGTGTATCTGCAGTGGATTTTATTAACAGGGACAACTGCTTGGCTTGTCAACACTTTTTATTCAACACAATTTTGTGGGATACATAAATACTCATAGAAGATGCTGTGAAGCACAAAGAAACCACAAAGAAATGTTAGCGTTCCTTCAGTTTGCCAAACCACACCAAATCTGCTGCCCAAATGCAGACAGGAGGTAATTAATCATTCAGTATGTGGTGATTTCTGGTGTCCAAGTACAACAGCAGACTCTTATTTGGGTAAATAGAATTAGTCATGAGTCTCTAACATTTCAAGACCTTTGCACCAATGTTATTATTTTAGAAGCCTGTAAACCCTTAGAATATTAATAAAATGTTTCCTTTTTTTTCTCTTTTTTTTTCCAAAGTGGTTCAGGGATGCTTTTATTCAAAGTGCCTGACAGTAAAATAAGCACGGGCACCTAGAGAAGAACAAACAAACACATGATGAGTGGCTATACTTATAATGACCTCTAATGACAGCATTCAAACCCTAAACTTTACACTCACTAAAAACCTAATCATAACTCTGTAATCTTAAAATTAAAACCCAGTGAAAACTAGTGAGTTTGAGAAAACATTTTCAGCTTTCAGCTAAGGGAAAGATGTGTGTCATTTATTCATTCAGAAGTTACATAGCCTTGGATTATTTATAGCAATACAATAAACACATTTACAGAGCTCTCTTTAAGATTTTAGTGGTCTCCCAAACAAATAGGGCAAAAAGTAATGACCGTAAAACATAGTTATCGATTTAGTTATCGGCCTGGCTTTAACTCCTGCCAATTTTCCTTTAACCATGGGATACGCAGCCATACTCCTATTTTGATCTCAGTCAGATGACAAATAGCGCCTGCGAGAACAAAACAGCAAAGCAGGTCCTATTGTGAATAAACTTTTGTCAATTTGTTGTTGTTTTGCTGGCACACTTGAAGAAATTTAGAAGAGTTCACTCAGAGGAAAGTTGATCATGTGTGCTGAATGTGACACACCGTGTTAATGACTTATCTGATTATTCTAATCTATCATGGTCAATAATGGTAATCACACAAAAAGAAGGGAAGTGTAGATTTAATGATGCTCTGACTTGGCCACACTAATCTCATTTGCATGGTAAAAAGAAGAAAAAAAGTGACAATTTTAAAACTGTCTGTAATTTAAAGTTAAAAGTTGGTAGTCATGTTAATATAATTAATAATGCAGATTTCTAGTTGTGCTTTTTATGTCTTTGAAACATATTTATTGACTAATAACAGAAACATACTGACCAGTCGCATTTGAGCAGACTTTTGTTGCATACAGGTCCATGTAAAGAACAAAAGAGGGAATGCGCTTGCATTTTGGGATCTCAAAACATCTATCATCAAACAACAAACAGGAAACCTTGGCCCAGACATCGGCTGGAAGGAAACCCCAAAATAATTGGCCACCATCTCCAGAGTCTAGCAGGCTATCAATTAGAACCTAACTTAAAAGTTAAAATTACACCTCCAACTACTGTAATTGCAACTTAAGTTGTGACAGGGCTGATATTTCTGATGCCAATCAGAATGTTGTACCAACTTAGGGCAAAGAAGAGGACATGTCTATCCATGATTAGGTCTCACACTGACGTGTCAAACACATTTGCATGCTTTAGCAGGCTGAGACATCGTCCTGGAGTGCACATTGCCAAAACTCCAATTGCCTATCTTACATGAATTTAAGGGGAAAAAAAACATAGAGTCACCATAAAACTTGCACTTTTGCAGATCATGACAGGTTCTTGTGTTTGAGTAGTTCCAAGATGGGTCCTGACATGATGTCTACCAAAGGTTCTTGTAGATGAGGCACCTTAGAGACCTGATTGGAAAAAGGTTGAGACATGGTGGTAAGGAGAATCCCACTGACTGCCAACAAAGTCAACTGTTGGCAGTCAGTGCACTGTGCACTCCTAAGCCTACATGACAACAAACGACAACAAAAATGACTTTTAAAAAAAGCTACTTTTGACTGCTCCATTGTCACAAGGGGTCGCTCCGCATGTTTGATTTAGCAGAGTTTCAAGCTGGATGCCCTTCCTGATGCAACCCCAAAAGGCATTTGTGTCTCCATCTGGAATCAAACCAGTGACCTTTTGCATGTCAATAAACCACATAGAGACCTGATCCAGCATAGCATCAGGTCACAAAGGTGAAGCCAGTGCAGAAGTGACTTAAACCTGCATTCTTTCTAATGGCCAGCATGTGGTGGCTTTTCTGAAGTCTATGGGAAAATGACCTTTCAGCTTTCTTGATCAGTTACTTCAGTAAACACTTTTCTGACTAGTTTATGGTTTCAATAGCTAGTTTTAAGTCTTACTTAATTCAATACAGTGTTTTTATTTTATAAAGTATGATCTCCATAACTGTAAGAAATCTTGCTCTAAAATGTAAAAACATATAGTTAGCTGGGTGTTTTGGGACCCGTGTGCCACAGTTGCATATTTTACCTATTTTGTTGATAATCTTGCTCCAACCATTAATCCAGGAAATACTACCATCAAACACTCACACATGTACACTCACGCACACAAGGAAGCCAGGTCAAAGCCACTGTTGAGCCGTTCAGTCTGTTCCTGTGTGATTCTATTAGGCTTGACACCGGATTAGCTCCCTTGATCTCTACATCTGATTTGGATTGGTAAACTATTACTGCTCTCTCTCCCTTACTACTGTCTCACTCAACATTTTGCTGGCAATCCATTTACCACATATAGTATCTTTCCTAGTGAGCAGATCACACAGTTCTCAGTTGTCAACCTATTCCTGTGCTCAGTCTTTGTTCCCTCTTCTCCTGAGGTTTGATGTCAGGCCTGCGGAGAAGCTGAGGATTTAGGTAAGTGATGGATATGAAGTCTACTTAAATGTAACTCTAGAGTCCTTTCAACAAACAATTGTGTCGCAAAGTGCTTGAGAGACAAAAGAAGAAGCAGAAAATTGATTGGAAAAAAGGGGCCAGGTGTAGGACAGGGCAGAAACACTGCTCAGTCTGTGAGTGTGTTTATCTGTGTGTAATTCCAGCCAAAGTGCACCTTGTCAGATAGGACATAATGAAAACCACATCAAGGTAGAAGAGGATTTTTTTTCCTTTGCTCTTTGGGCAAACCACAGAAATCTAACTCTGACCAGTCCTGTTGTGTCTGCTTGGCCTGTTGTGTAAGAAAGCGATGGTTAGAGGCTTTCTTGCTCCATTTCTTCCTCTCTCTTTCACGCAGGGACTAAACAGGCGTGTGTCAACACTGCTGCACTCGTTTATTCAATAGAGTAGGGAGGGGCAAGGATGTACCACTGAGGGTGAGGAGTCTGCAAGTTTTCTTTGCCACCCAAACACTTCAGCAGCTGGTTTCAGTCACCCTCTTCATTTTTAAGTGTGAAGGCTCTGATAAACCAAAGCATACTTCAGTTACATAGCACTCTGCTATGGTGATACCCTCATTCTGTGGGGCACATGGTAACCTGCTGTTTCAGTGCTGCACTCTCATTTATCTGACATTTAAAGCAGTCTTAATGCTGCACTCGGCATGGCTCTAAAAGGACATCATCAATTTTACAATTTCACCATTTTGAAGCTTTCTTTTACAAACAGGACATGGAGCTTAAAAGAGCTTTAGGTTCACCTGGTGGGTACAATAAAAGATGACGGCGAATTGCATTGTGGGAATTTTAGGCACACTTAGGACTAAATGGCAGGTTAACGTAGCCTTCCTGCCTCAATTTAAGCCGCTACATTTTCAAATTTATTTCCTACAAACCCTACAACTTTACAGAAGTGCAATAATAAATCAGTGCTGTACATTCAAGCTAAAGCACAAATAAGGTCTGCAGCTGGGACTCTTAAGCCACAGTGCAACTACCAATTTCTTTAAAATGTTGAAACATGCATTCTTTAAATTTCTGTTTACTTGCCTTCAGCTTTCTTTCCACCTTTAATATTGTATTTTTGTTGCATGTTGCTGAACAGAAGAAAGGTATAAAAGCATTCCCAGGAATGTGTATTGCCTTGTCTGTCTGCCCAGCAGCAATACAGGTGGTTAGTAATTCCAAAGGGTGGCCTCTACACCTCCTCTGCACCTACAGTGAACAGAAGTGTCAAAGTTTAACAATTTCACTGACCATTCACAGCTGCTGGGAGCAGCTTTCATTTGCTTAATTTTCTCTGTGTTGTGCAGTGCAACTGAAGTGACAATTCTAACATGGCACTTACACTTTCTAGTGGTTTGAGATGTTTCCTGGGTGAAAAATGTGATTTGTAAGCCGGTCACTCTGACATTATGGATCAAGTGTCCCTGGCACTTACATGCTCATCTATAACGTCTGTGGTAACAATCTGTCCACAGTTGGCATACTTTACTGCAGATTTCAGTTTATGGATGGAGTTGCTGACAGACAGAGCCCAGCAATGAAGCCCAAAGCCTTGCCAGGATGTCTGGTGTTCATCCAACAGCTCCAGCAAGACAATAAAAAACTAAAGTACAATTTCAATATTAAATTAAATGTAAAGCTTGGCAGTAACAAAATCTTAGACCAAACACTGATGAGTTTTTCCCTGCCCCACAGTCTCCATACAATCATCCATTTCTGTACAGAGTCACAGTCAACCTTTATTCAGCTTCAAAAAAACTGTTTTCTTTTTTTTGTTTTGTAGTTACAAATATCACCCCCTACTGAGGACAGTTTGGGAAATAGCCACAAAACACGATTGTTTTATTCTTAATCTTTTTTTGTAATTGCATATCAATTGTACAGATCATACCTGCGCCACTTATTTTTTTCAAGATTGTCCTCTGAGGTATGGTGAGTTCTCTGACAAGTTGAGAAAGCTGAGCTTTCAAATATGAGGTTAATGTATTTCAACCCAAAGCACGATCTTTTCCAAAACCTGCCCAAACAACAGACAAACAGCAGGTGAAAATCAAACTTAAATGAAACTTTTTATGCTTGTCCTTATTTTCTGTTATATATACAGTGTACAGTTACAATACTGGATGCTCATATTAAACAAAAGATTCAAATAAGGAGGCCAGCGTATTTCTAAGTAATCCCAACAAGCCAAAAGCTCAGGCTCAGGTTTAGGTTTTTCTGCTCTTGACTCTATAATGTCAGTGAAAGTGGATAGACGTAATATAGCCATCTCAGCACCACCCACCTGCTGTTCAAATCAAGGGCTAGCTAATCAGAAGAAAGTTTGCTTAAAGAGAGGGGAAAGGGAGCCAAAGTGGCTTGATTCAGACAGTGGATGAACTGAGGGCTTGCACCAAGGCCCAGTATAAGATAAACAAGCTACTCCAAGTCCAAAAGGTCCCTTTTATGCATAAAAATAATATAAAGACAATCTAAAAATAATTTTTCTATTCTATTTCATTTCTACTTTCGTATGTAAAAGTCTTGTGAATAAAGCCACTGCCACTGCCTCCTAATGCCAAAGTTATGCTTGACGAGTTCGTCATTGCTTGCACGAACTGTGATATCAACACAGTCCCACAACCATTTATACTCGCACTTGAGGTGCATTTGACTCACTGCAGTGTACTCTTAGGCAACAGGGGATTCAACTCAGAAGAAAACACCACTGCAGTGCTGAAATGGGAACAGAAAAAACTGTAACAGAAAACAAAGTAATAGTGGGGTTTTCTGCAGAACATCTTCTCTTTTTCACTGGCTACAGCAATCTCCTTCTGTGCCACTTGGGAATCTCATGTTTGTAAAGCCTGACGCGCTTGCACACTTGTGCCTCCAACTCGTGCACCTTCCAATTTCTGTAACCTGGTGCAGCGTTACAGAAATTGGAAGGTGCATGTGCGAGGTGCACAACAGGCTGAAAGTACATCAAAGCGTATCATGCTCCAGCAATTGTCATTTTTGGCACACACAGCAAGCTGCAAGCACTAAAACACCTCTGTTTGGTTACCTTTATTGTATCAATAAGTGCATTATATTGCTGTGTGGTTAGGAAGTCATGAGGTATAGTCTTTCTTTCTTCTCTGTGTGGTTTATGTCTCTGTAAGGTGTGTTCAAGCTTGTTTTTCTCTGTCAGGTAAAGGAATGTGTACCTGTAGGTACGTACATGTGTACGTACATGTACTTTGAGTTAGAATTCACACCCACCCAGTGTGTGGACAGACAGCAGACTTTCCTGAACACTTTGACCTCAAAATGCTTTGAAGCTTTCCACTCCCTCTTTCCACAGTTTTTTATCAGCACACACACACACACACACACACTTCAACATCACTTTCCCTCTCTTAAACACTCACAAATACACGTAACAGCAGAGCCGTGTACTTGTGCGTCTGTGCCACTTGCTTTTGTGTCCACGCACTGGCACAAACTAGTTTTCTCGAGAGATAATCAGTGTGAATGCAGATGACTCACCTGGCTCAAGGCAACAAAACATTCAGAAGGTAATTCATTGTTATGATTGGAATTCTGCCCTTCCCTGTACTTACCATAACAGCCCGGGGGGTTAAAAGAGAGCGAGGTGGGAGGTGACGGAAGATAAAGAGCAAAGCTGCAGATCTTCGCAGTCTAAATCAGTGTGTAAAGTTGGATTTCCAATTCACTTTGTGTGCACAGACAGAATGTGCTGGAAGCTGTGATCACGTGTGCTCACAGGAAGTAATAAAAAAAAAAAAGCAAAAATAAAAAAATACAAGGTATTTAAATATATTTACATTTTAGGAAATACACTTTTGCTTATACATGCCCAGACAATGCCTCCCACTGTGACCTTGACATGCTTTTCTGTTATCTATATCAAATGACTGAGTTGAAAATGTATTTCTCAAAATGTTTTTCAGTCAATTTTCAAATGCAACAAAAACCTGAACCCTTCATCATCCACAACTTGCACCACAACTTTGACCTTATCTAATGCTTGAAAATACCAAACTCTCTCTTACTCTTTATCATTTCCCCCACTCTTAGCAGACCAGATGGCAGGGGTATGAGATTTAAAAAAAAAAAAATCCAGATAGATTAGTTGGAATCAACTTCCTAAACATGTCCGACATTACCCATGTTCTAATTTAACTCTTAGCAAGTTAATTTTATTTTTTGTTTGGGCTTTCTGAGCTCCATATTATTCTTTTGGCTTTTTTGCTGTTTTGCAGTCATTCAGGACCACAGGAGCCACTAAATAGTTGAGTAATTACAGAGCTTTTCACCATACCATAGAAAGCCTATCTGCACCTATGTAACAGATGTGAATGGCATTTTCTTTTTTGAGAACTCAGGAACATGTTTGACATTTTGTTGAGTTTTTCTGTGCACAGAGATGAACAAACACTTGGCTGGAAGTTGAGCTACAGACTGGACTGTCTCTGCTCTCTCTCTCTCTCTCTCTATGCTACAACATCTGGAGTCAATTGGGCAGCATTAGGGCTCAGACATCGCTGGGTGAAAATCCCTCTGGTGGATTTGCTGGTTTGGCACACTGCTCTGCTAAGCCCCATCAATAAGCATCCCTGACTGCATCATCACTGGGGTCTCCACAGTGACTGCACAGCACACCATGCTCGAGCAGCTTTCTGATTGGAGCCCCATGGGTGAAAAAGTTCAAACAAATGGATCAAGAGGGTTTATTTATTGGGACAACACAGCACTAATATGGAAAACTAATACTTATCCCTGTTGCCTCATTTAATTTTTGTGCCTTAAGACTGAAGTAGTTTAAATCCCACTGTGTGTTTATCAAAGTTGGGCTCATGGAACGTCAGGTGCTGATGCTTGCATTAGCGTCAGAATCTATTTTTAGATCCCAAGACAAGTCGGCAGGAATAACTGGTTGGGCTAAGGTTAAGTTTAAGGTCAGCTTAGGCGTCATATGAGATGACTGGTTGTAGTTAGTGTTAACATAAGGGGACATATACAACAACCTTTGCCTTCACAAAATGGCTTATAAAAAGTACTTAACTTATACTATATGTAGGAACTTTATAGCACTTAATTCCTCTGTCTACAGTTATCCAACTTTGTGTTGGAATATTTTCTCTATAGAAAGTATTTCAACACAAGTATTGTTCTGTTTTACTAACTTTTGTCTTTGCAGTTCTGCAGCTTTTCTTATGTCTGGCCTCTGTGTAGGTGTTTCATTTTTGTAACTGTCTTATTTGAAAAACATTTTGCTTCATATATTTTAATACATTTTGTTTAATGAAGCTAGTAATTTGAAGACATTTTCTTCAGCGGTGCAGAATTCTAAAATGCATTTTTAAGCCAATCAATTAATATGTACTAATCAATACACATATTAATAATGGATATACAAACTTTAACAGCTGATTTCCAGCTTTTTCCAGTTTTTATTCCTGGACTCTACTAGGGTAGTTTTGCAGGATTCACAGTTCAAAATAATCTTTATTTTATCTTAATCTTAATCTCTGGTGTTGCCCCTTATAGTAGTCCATCCACTGTCTGAGGACTACTCCCTTTAAGCCAGCTTTCTTCTGATTGGCTGCCACTTGTAAACAGCAGGTTTAAACAGCAGGTGGGTGGGACTTCTGTGCTCGCACAGCTGTGTGCCTGAGATGGCCGTAATAGGAATGTCCACTCTCACTGACATTACACAGACTTGAGTAGAAAAAACAGTCTTAATATGGAGCTTTTGGCTCACAGGGGTCACTTGTACATACACTGACCTCATTACTTGTCATTATATATTTAATATAAGCATCCACAGTCATAACAGTATATATATATATATATATATATATATACATATACAACTCTGGAAAAACTTAAGAGACCACTGCAAATTTTTCACAAAAGACGGTGGTTCAAGCAGCAGATATTGGGAACAACAAAGCTACAGTCTGGCAGAGGCCGAAAACGACTCACCACTGACCAGGTTGACCGTCACTTCATTCGAATGTCACTCAGGAACCGAAGGATGCATGAAAGCTGTGATTCCATTAGTAATGTGTTGTTTAAAAATGAATATGAACTTGATATGAATTTTTAAAAAAATGTAGCATCATGTAGGAGCTCTATAGTTAGTTTCCTTACAATATTCATAAGAATATTGTAACAGTTACACCAGGAGAAGGCTGAGCCACCATGTAACACATAAAGTGATGCTTCAGTAACAGGACAGTTGGAACTACTTTGACTAATCCAGTTGCTTTGCTGACAGTGTCTGTTGTGTAACGGAATCTGTAAAACAACTGAGCACATGGAGGCATTGCATCCACCTGAAAATGTAGTAAAACAGGACATGGCAACATAACAGAACTACATCAAATGTAGTCTGGGAGGTATGAGGATGCTAAATACATCTACTGTGTTGGTTTTTCAGGTTTGCCTAATAGTTGAGTGGTTACGTTACATACAGCATAGGTGCAAATGCCCTGAACAAAGAGCCTGGTTTGACTCCTGGCTGGTCAGGACACTGGCATCTGCCCATGTTTCCTCTCTCTACTCTACCACAATCAATAAACAGCTTGTCTGTGCTGCCCTGCTGCTGCTCCATAAACAGCAGTTAATCACTAATTAGTTTAAAGCTGACATCCTTACATTTTTAGCCTGGCAGCCAAAACACAATTTAATCCCTTGACTGGATCAGTACATGGATCATAGCTATATGGTCAAATCTATACAGAGAAAAGTAGTTGAACGACCAGTCAAATCAAGCTTCAAAAGAGTGAAACTACAATGCATGACTGGTATTTTCTCATATATATATTCTGGCTGAAAAACTGTTGCAAGTCTAAGTCTAAGAGGTTTTCAGTGTTAACTGCTTGAAAGTTAACTGAAAGTGGAAAATGAAACCACAAGATAGTAAATCGGTGTGAGGAAAACATCAGCTGTTATGCCTCAAAATATGAAATAAATTTAATCTTTGTTGTCTGAGAGAAATAAAATCTGACCCAATATGCAAATATGCAAAAGTTTATGGGCTCATGATTTCCTTTGCTCTTGTAGCATTTAAAAGCAATTAAGGCATTCCTTCTTAACCATTAGTGCCAGTAGATTACTAAGCTAACACCCTTCAGTTCAGAGGTTACACAGAAGAGTGCCTCTCACTGTCCTTTTCACCCCATCTTCTCAAAATATCTTAATCTTCTCCCACCACTCCTGTCTTTGCCTCTTTTTGCTTCCCTACCATCTTCATTTTTCACTTGCTCCCCTTGCTGCTACCTCTCCCAATTTTTTATTGAAAATGACAGCACGTGGAGAATCTTTGGGTTCCTCACTGTCATTTTGTAATCAGTCTTCTCAGTCTACTTTTCTTTTCTGTCCTATTTTTCTGAAACTTGGGACGCAGGACTATACAGATACAGACAGCATCTAACGCTTTCTGTGACACATGTGCATACACCCACACAAGCACACACATACAGTACACTGCTCCAAAAAAATTATAAAAATAAGGGAACACTCGATCATCACAATATAACACAAAGTCAATTAAACTTCAGGAATATCAGTCTTTGCAATTAGGAACCATAAAACATTGTGAATCCATTTCACCTGTTTTGGTGCAAATGAAAGTGACAACAGGTGCACTGGAGAGGTTTTGCAGGTGGTTTTGCAGGCCACCACCTGCAGTGGTTCCATTCCTTAACCCTCCTGACTGATTTTTCTCTAGTTTTGCTTTTTCTTAGTGTCCTTGTGACTACTGGTAACATGAGAGGGTACCTGCAGCTCATTCAGGTTGCACAGGAGTCCAGCTCAAGAATAGCTGGACAGGGCCGTAGAAGGCCATCAACCCAGCAGAGGACAGGTATCTGCTCCCTTGTTCAAGAAGAAACAAGAGGAGCACTGCCTCGCAAAATGACCTCCAGTGGGCTATTCACGTGCATGTTTCTAACCAGACTGTCAGAAACAGACTCCACGAGCATGGCATTAAGGACCCGGCATCCTTTAGTGTGCTCACAGACCAGGGCTGTACAGCAGAGAACACCAGAACTGGCACGTCTGCCACAGGCACCCCATTCTCAACACTGCTGATGTACTGTTTCAATCAGCCCTACTAAATTATCACAACAATGCAGGTCAATGAATGATTGAATGTGGAAACGGTGGAAAGAAAGGCCTTTCTTCTATAGGTCCCCTGGTTCACTCTATGTCTCACACTGGAAGAAGAAGTACTTCATGAAGCATCTTATCAAGTCTTGTCAGAATCTGCTAAAGATTTTGTTACATTTTATTGATGTTGGTGCATGTTGATGCTACTAATTCTGTTTGTTTGTCTGGCATTTTGTGCTAAGCAAAGTGCTTGTATTTTAATTGCATGCCTACTGTTGCTGGAAAATGAGGCTTATGAGGGTGGAGTTTGTGGGCTGGGAAGCCAAAACAGCGTGCTAAAAGACGCTAAAATGCATCTTTAATTTATCCTCCTGTTCCCCACTGCACATTTTGTTGGTTGTCTCCCTGCTGCCTGACTCTCAAAGTCAACTAGGCTGCGTCTATCCATTACTTTTGTGTAAATTAGACAGAAAAACACACACACAAAAAAACCCCATCTGTACATACTAGATGCACACACTGACAGTTTTGTGTTGGAAGATCGTGTACTCGCATGTGATTTATTTATGTCTCTGGTTAACTTAACACAATAACTGGCAAACAGTAGACTTGGAGAGAGGACGTGCACATACTCACTAATACAGTCTCACAAACAGACATACACACACAGCTCGACACAAAGATGTGACTTACATGGCCACAGGCTTTACTGTTATTTACCAGTGAACAACAAATAGGCATATGGACACCGTAGATGCATGTATTACGTTAACTGATTTTGTTTTTGTGAATGTTTTACCAGTTTTGTGGTACACTCCAAATTCACTATTAGGAGTAAGACAAGGCCAAGCTGCTGTGCCATGTTAAACTATATTGCCAAAAGTATTCACTCACCCATCCAAATCATTGAATTCAGGTGTTCCAATCACTTCCATGGCCACAGGTGTATAAAATCAAGCACCTAGGCATGCAGACTGCTTCTACAAACATTTGTGAAAGAATGGGTCGCTCTCAGGAGCTCAGTGAATTCCAGCGTGGTACCGTGATAGGATGCCACCTGTGCAATAAGTGCAGTCGTGAAATTTCATCGCTACTAAATATTCCACAGTCAACTGTTAGTGGTATTATAACAAAGTGGAAGCGATTGGGAACGACAGCAACTCAGCCACAAAGTGGTAGGCCACGTAAAATCACAGAGTGGTGTCAACGATTTGCTGAGGGGCATTGTGCGCAGAGGTCGCCAACTTTCTGCAGAGTCAATAGCTACAGACCTCCAAACGTCATGTGGCCTTCAGATTAGCTCAAGAACAGTGTGTAGAGAGCT
>VUQI01056880.1:4490-27108 GCA_015106735.1 Paratilapia polleni
ACCACTTGGATTTAATAATTAGCTATCATTAACTCTATCTCTCTCCCATAGGTGTGCCTTTTTGTCCTGTCTCCCTCTGCTCTCTTCTGTTTCCCCTCACCCCCAACCGGTCGCGTCAGATGGCTGCCCCTCCCTGAGCCTGGTTCTGCCGGAGGTTTCTTCCTGTTAAAAAGGGAGTTTTTCCTTTCCACTGTCGCCAAGTGCTTGCTCATAGGGGGTCGTCTGACTGTTGGGGTTTTCTGTCTAATATTGTAACACGCCTTGAGGCGACTGTTGTTGTGATCTGGCGCTATATAAATAAAATTGAATTGAACTAAACACATTCAACACATTTTTTTCATTTCAAGTGCAGTGCATTGTGAAAGCTGTGGAATGCTCTTCCTTTGTCACTTCTTAAAGTCCTTGGAGATGTTTGTGTTTGACTTTCTGGCAGACCATGCATGATGCTGGACTGTTGTGCATCTTCCTGGGACTCAGGCAGGAGAATAACTAATCCATTTCCTTATATAGTGGAACATGTAGTGCAAAGAAGATAGAGAGAATGATTGAACTATGGTTAAATGTATTAATGTCATACACATTAGACATGACAGTATCATTTTGAACAGGGATGTCTAGAGTGACCTGAGAGTATTTTAAAATATGAACGCAATACAAAGGGTATGACAGTTAGTTGAATGAAAAGTGAGGGAGTGTGAGGGAGGGACTGTCTGTGTAGTTGAAGAGGAAGATTTTTTTTTATATCCCTCTGTGTGTACCTTCAACCTGTGTATAGCTTTAAACTAACTGCACACTAACCCATGGTGAATTGTTGAGATCCCCACAGGCACAGACATAATTAGATTAGGGTTAAGCATTCAGTTGTGATAGTTAAAGTGAGGGTTAGGGGTAGGGAATGTATTATGATAGTGAATGTGTCTTAGGGTTAATGATACAGGATATAAGGTAGAGGGATAAAGGACCTAATGTGTATTTGTGCCAGAATTCTTATAGGTTTGTATTTTTTATTTTTATTTAATTTTGAGTGTTTCTTTTAGTTTCAGTTTAGTTTTAGTTTCCAGAATGGGTCTGCACTTTTCAGTTTAATTTTTAAGGTTTAAAAATGTCCAGTTTTAGTTTAGTTTTTATCAGTTTCAGTGTTACTTTTAGTAGTTTTATAAAATTATTATAATATGGGATGTATTTGTCAGAGGCAAATTTATTGTACTACAATACAATACAAATATTACAATACAAATAATGGACTTGTCAAGGCAATTCACTCAAAGGTTGGGAACCCAGTCTCAATAAACATATCCATCAAAATCTCATGGAGCTTTTGTTGACCAACTGAGAAAGAGTAAAATTAAAGGCATTACCTTTGATTCTTTATATTCTTCTAAGTACAAAGTACCATTTCATTTAGTTTCATCTATGTTAATGTGTATGTGTGTGTGTGGTAGTAGTAGTTGTAGTCATACTCAATACATGACTTTGTGTGTTTCAGCCTTACTTGATCAATAGCTAACCTAGATAAGCTTAAGCTTGCTTACAAGCACAAAGCACTGTGTATACAGACAAATCTTTGCCTGAAAATGCTGACTAATGTCTTTAGGAGGACATGCAATTACTGAGTTTTTTGTTTTGTTGAACCAGACTATAAATTGTGTAAAAACAGAAAGCAGTGATTTGCAAATTATTTAAAATATTGTTACATCAATTGTGAAGCTTATAATGATTTAAAAAAATAACAGTTCGGGCAATTCTGCAACCAATGATTTTTGTTTGTTTAGCTTTAATTTTCTTTTGTTACACCTTTTGTGCCAGGAAAACAATGGAGTCTTAATCATAAAAGATAACTTTTATGATTAAGGCTTTTAGCTCCTCATCACTCTATGTTTGAACATTTAGCCAGCACAAAACACAACAGATAAACATCAGCCACTTGCCATCCTTAAATGTCCTCATTTTGCTGATGCCCTCCTTTAATAACACTGCTGGAGTTTTGAAAGCCAAAAATTGTCCCATTCTTGCTTGATATAGGATTTCAGCTGCTCGACAATTTGAGGTGTCCTTTGTTGTTTAATAATGCTTTCAAAGGTTCATTTCAAATGTTTTCAATGTATGACAGGACTGCAGGCAGGCCAGTGTAGGAAACAAACTGTTTTACTATGGAGCCAAGTTGTGGGAACACGTGCAGAATGTGATTTGTCAGGTTTTGTCTTGCTGAAATTGGCAAGACCTTCCCTGAAAAAGACATTGGCTGAATGGCAGCATACAGTATTTTGCTCCAAAACCTGTATATTTTCAGTCTTTGTTTTAAATCCATTTCTCATTACATCATTTCAATTTCTTAGAAAGCCCCAACATATGCTGTGAGTAGTTTTCAGGTCTGGCTGATTGGCTTTAGTCAATTGTGGGATTGGTAATTTATTTACTGAACACAAATGAACTCACTTGTAAACCTCAGAATTGGTTCAGTTTACTCCATTCTCAAACCAGTGGTCACAGGATACAAAAAACAGTGTATGCACAACAATGCCCCCATAATGCAACTGACTGAAGTTGACCGAGGCCTGGCTATGGGCATACAGGATGCTGGCACATGTGTCCGACCTGTTGCTGCACCCTTGCATGTCCAGGAGAGCACCATCTCTGATCTGATTGGAGCACCTCATCTCTCCCTACTTTCTTGCATCATATCTAGAGGAGGCCGTACCTAATATCAAATGTCTTGTATATACTTATATTAAAGCGTTGGTCTTGGTTGATTGGTTTCTTTTTTTGACAAGTAGTACATGTCACAGATATGCAAATTACCCTTGGCACATGCTACCCTTGCTCAAGCACATCTGAAGTCTTCTCTCTTTCCTAGATTTCAGTAAAAGTTGCCTGAGTTTTTCAAAAATTATTAGCTTCAAGTATGACATGATTAGCTTAGTTTCACTCCTGATGGCAGTGGAATATAGGCACACCATCACTGAAGTTTAAATGCAAACAACTGACGTTATCCACCAGACTAGGCTGTACAGAGACTCTAAATAAAGCTTAAGGGCCCTAAGATCATGGCCATTCACTATTGGTTTTCAGTCTTCTCCCTTGCATACAGACATTTCTCCAGGGTCTCCTTCAGTGATATACGCTGAAAATGAAATCTCCCAGTTCTTTGCAATTTTACATTGGCAAATGTTATCCAAAATAGCTGTCCATGCAGTCTTTCAAAGAGTGGTGAATTTCTCCCCATTTTCTGAAAGACTCTACCTCTTTGGGATGATCTTTTTTTTATTACTTAACCTGAGTAGTTGTGAGATGTTGAACTGTTTTTTTTTCTAGTCTTTTGTTCCTCTGTCCCAGGTTTTTGAAACATGATAATAAATTTCCTCAGTTTCAAGTTCAGCTAAATATACTGTACATCTTAGATATGTTGCTAGTGTTTGCATTTGTATAAGTTTACATTAATATTAATCACATGTAATTTTACACACTTCTGGAAACAATTTGTAAGTATTGTATGTTATCGTGGCTGTTAAACAAGCTGCTTACGGTTACACTTCAGCTGCATCAGCTGATGAATGACATCAAGAGAGCTGAATACAGTTATTTGGAACAAGGATGAGGAATTATGAGACAGAAGCAAGGAAGAGGAAGCAGCTGATTCAGGGCGCATAATACAGGGGTAAGGAAAGGAAACAGATATGTAAAATCCGTAAAAATACCTGGAGCCTCATTTATCAAACCATATGTAGAAAGTGCTCTAAACCCGCACGTAAGAAATGGCAGTACTAGCAAAATAATCAGTGTTTATCATATGTATGTAGGGTATGCACAACTGTGGGCTGTCAGCTGTGCATGACTACTATTATTCATCAAGCACACACCCCATATCAACCATATATGGTAAATACTTTCCTTTAAGAGGCACACTTGTTGCTGCCAACATATAACCAGAAAAAGGAAAGAAAGGAACACTTTACTGAAAAGAGGCAGGTGTCCTCTTTAGCAAAGTAGGTTTTATTTGGCACGTTTTTTGGAAAATAATAAAAAAATAAAAAGGACATGGTTTGGGTCTAAGGCACACATGGGCAAAATCTGGCCCAAGTGGATCACCTCAATCCAGCTGTTTATTTTAGTTCAAATATTATACAAATTAGACTGACTGTGAGAAGGAAATTGAGAACACGTGTTCAGAAGTGCTGCTAAATTTACGCACACCTTCACACACAAGATAATATTGATAAATGACATTCTTAGCATGGATGTTTGTATGTACAGAATTATGCTTACAAACAGTTGATAAATGAGGCTGCTGGAGTGCTGCTGACTCTAATCAAGTGCAAGATGGGTCAGCAGTGGGGAAAATAAATGGAACATATGAAGAATGTAGGTGCTTCTTCATTCTACTGCGCTCACAGACACATACATACACACACTCTCTTTCTCTCTCTTACACACACACACACACACACAGACACACATACACAGAGTCAAGATTGCACCATTGTTACATTTCAAGCACCAGGAACCTTTCTGCTTCCACACATTCTGTACTCCATCCACACATTTTACCCACACAAAACTACAGGTTTGCTGAAACCTGCACAATGTTCAAAACATTTTAAAACTGTCTATATTTTCTCACAGTCTGTCCCAACTACAGTGGGATACAACAAATAAAGAGCTTTGCATGTGCGATGCCTTATCAAAATTGATCAGTATGGCATAAAAATTCTCAGCTCATAAGTATTTTAGAAGAGGGAAAAAAATGGAAAATGAACTGAGAATTTTCAGAATATGAGGACTACACAAACCTTATTCACTACTATGTAGATTCTGGTTGAAATAGACATCACCAGCAGAAGAAGAAAGTAGCACCAGTTCAGACATTTTGCCATTCATCTTTAATTCAGTTTATGGTACATATACTGTATGTAGGTAAAATATTTAAACTATTTAAATTCTAAACTAACTAGACTATTACTAAGAAATAGTGACGGGATTGTTGCTCCTGCCAACTTTTATTTCTCTGTTGCTTGCTTATTAAAAGTTGGAGGTATATACATTGGCTAAAAAAAGCTGAAGGGAAATAGCAGTTGATACTTCTACAGTAAAAAATCTGAAAAAAACAAAAAACAAAAAACAAAAACAAACAAAAAACCAAAAAAACAAACATCCCCCCCAAAAAACGAAAACTAATTAGTGTATTTTATTTTGAAAATCTGACACCTTAAAGGTACAGTAAGTTGTTTTTTGAGGTTATCTGATACAAAAAATGAATATTGTAGTCATAAACATACATTGATCAGTGTGTAATTATGTTTTCCAACAAACTGATGCATTCTCATAAACTTAGAATTAATTCATTAAAAATACATAGGAGCGGGCACCGGTTTGTGGAAGCCGCCATGCTGTTCCGCCATCTTGAATACAGTGGCCGACAAGGACATCGCCGTTCCACCTAATCGCGTTTTATGTATGTGGCTAGAGACCAGACACATATGTAGTAAAAGGCAGAAGAAAAGAGAACTCGTAGGCATTAGTGTGCTGTGGAGGCAAATTTTAATTTGTGCCTGCACCTTAAGACTCAAGATATGAAGGATCATACCTGTTTTCTCATCTGAGAAAGGGTCCCCTTCACCAAAGAAGTGAAAACGCAAAGGAAACAGACGTGACCGGCATCTGGATAAAAGGTCATCCTCTTCCTCCTCACCTCAAGCCTCATCTCCTGAAATGAAGTCAGGGCTCTAACACATGAAAATGTGCATAAACATGCGTATTTATTCCTGATATCGTTGCAAATTAGACATGTTCTGTCTCCGGACAGCTGACAGCTATGCCAGATAACATTATGCCAGCTAACGTTAAGCTTGAGTGTCCTAAAAATCACACTTTCCCTTTGATAAAAAGTTTGATCATATTCTCACATTGTATGAGAGTTTATCTGCTAAGAGTCAGAGTCCAACAACATTAGATCCACTTCAAAGCAAGTTTCACTAACACTGGACCCGTATCGGACTCCTTTCTCAAAGTTTTCCAGCCTCCTCCAGAGTAAATAGACTTGGATGCTTCTCACCCAGCATACTGACAGCTGAGGTAAACAGTGGACTGACAGCCTACACTCACTAGAGATGAAAACATGTTTGTCCTACAGCAGCCTCCATAGCTAGGCTTATGCACTTGAATTGGGAGGGGTAAGAAAAAACGAGAATTCAGTTGACTGCAATCTACTGACATCTAGCGGTGAGATTTTACAGACTGTTCCTTTAAAGCTGGCTATAACTAACTGAGGGCTTTAAATTTGAAAATGAGAGATATTTAATATATATATAATATATATAATATATTTAATATATCCTGTTGATTTTTTCAAAAAATTTATTTTGAAAATCTCACAGTGTTAAAGCATCTTGAACAGTCATAAATAATTTAGGGCTTTTAATTTGAAAAAGTGGGACTATAAAGCATCCTGTTCTGAGGTTTTATTTTGAAAATTCCACAAAATTTAAAGCATGCTGATCTTCCATTAGGAATTTGAGGGTTTTTATTTTGAAAATCTGACACACACCTAGTCTCTCTTTTATGTTTCTGTAATGGTTAATCCACCAGTATGCACAAGTATCTTTAATCCAAATGAGATTTTTAATGCTAAAATATAATTATTGTTGTTATCCATGAATTTTTGAATTTACTGTTTCACAGAAAAGCTGAAAAAAAAATAGTAAATCACATTATTTAATTGCATTCCTGAACAGAAAAATTTGTTTTAGTGGTTGAATGTTCTGCTTGATTAGTTTCTGACTTCTCAAAGAAGACCAATTTGGGTATAAAAACGTAAATTCAGTTTAAAATTCCTCACTCCTGTTGAAAATGGTAAAACGTCGAGAACTCACTGAAAAGGAAAGAGTCTGCATTAAAGCGCTTTGTGATGCTGGATGGTCGTTTTTATGACAGGTGGTCTAATAAATTTGTTAAGCACTGTACGTTGAGTATATAGTTATTATGGCATTCGGTACAGTAAAATTAAAAAGGAAACCAACACAATGCATCAGAGATTTGTGTGTGAAAGAAAAGTAGTAAGACTCTGTGCTCTATCCTCATCAAAGACACTTAGGATGATAAAAGCATTCTTAGTTTAGCTCAGGCTCAAACGATGGACATTTCAAAAGGAGAATTTATATCTTCAGTCTTTCAAAATGGAAGATGAATTGCACAAAGCATATTTTGTTGGGTACTGACAACTAAACAAAGTTTTTTTTTGTATAAATGTAAGCTCTAGGGAAGTTTGTGGATAACAAATAGCCAAAGATTTATTGATAAAATATTTTTCAAACTTGGGTGCATTCCATGGACTGGGGCTCACATGTATATTAAACCTCTCAACATCACTAGGTCTCCGACAACCCATTTAGGATTAGGGGTTTGGTTGTGTTTTAGCCACATGCGACACAAGCACATTTCCAGAAACTAGAAGTTTTGAAGTAAGTGTCATACATGCATTCTGGTCCTAAAGTTCTTTTCTTTTCCATTTTAGTATGCCAGAGGCAAAAAATGCCATAAAAACAGGTGGAAGTGGACCTTCCCCTTCCTCCAACCCTAAGTGGGTCACCAGTGACGTAGTTGATGTTATTATTAATAATAATGATAATAATACAAAAATACTTATTTTTTTTCAGTCTGTTGGTGGCACCAGCTCGGATTCTGCTCTCCCAGCAGACCACAGCAAAGTACACTCTGCTTGCCACAACAGACTGAACATTTTGAAGGATTTTGGCTTCTTAGGAAATAGAGCCTGCTCATTCCCTTTTTGTATATGGCCTCTGTGTTGATCTTCCAGTTCACCCTGCTGTTGATGTGGACGCCTAGGTGCTTATACTCTATCACCACATCAACAATCTGTCCCAGGATAGACACGGGCCATATAGCCATGCTCTTCCTTCTGAAGTAGATCATCATCTCTGTTCTTATTGACATTCAGAAGCAGATGATTTCTCCCAGACCACTCCACAAAATTATTTACTAGTGCGCTGTACTCCTCCTGCCCATCACTTAACCAACCACTGCAGAATCGTCAGAGTATTTCTGAAGGTGACATTGCCTGCAGTTGTATTAAAAGTCTGAGGTGTACAAGGTGAGTAGAGGAATAGAGACAGCATAGTCCCCTGTGGAGCTTCTGTACTGTAAATAACCAAATCAGACCAGTCTGATATACTGGGACCTGTCTGTCAGGTAGTCAGTAATCCACAAAATGGTGGACGTGTTTTCTGACATTTTCTATAGCTTCTCCCTCAGTAGCAATGGCTGAATTGTGTTAAATGCACTTGAGAAATCAAAAAAGCTGATCCTCACCATGCAGCTGTTACCAGAAGGGAGTAAGTATAGCATATAGTACATAGATAATTATATCATTCGCTCCCAGATTCAGTTTATATGCAGACTGCAGAGGGTCAAGAGATGTTTTCAGCTGGGCCAAGACTAGTCTCTCCAGCACCTTGATCACATGTGATGTGAGGGCAACTGATCGACAGTTGTTAAGCTCTGATGGTGTTGACTTGTTCGATACAGGAACCAGACAGGATATTTTCCACAGCATCAGTATCTTCAGACTCAGGTTGTAAATATGACTCAGGATGACAGACAGCTGGCTAGCCCAGGTCCTCAGAACCCTGGGGCTGAAGCCATGAGGGCATGCAGCTTTGCCCTGGTGTAGTTTCTCCAGCTGTCTCCCAGCCTGGCTAGAAGTCACAGTCAAGCAGGCGGTGGTGGAGGAGGCAGCAGAGGGCTGTGAACTGAACCTGTTAAAGAAGTTGTTTAGCTCATTTGCTCTACCAGGCTTTCTTCTTTTTATTAAGCAGTTCTTTTAGGTCTATAGTGATCTAGGGCTTGTTGTTCACAAAGCATCATACCGTCTGGGCCTGTAAATGGTGTGTTCACAGAATTTGATATATTCAGTGATGCAGCCTGACAAATATTTTCCTCTTTGTGTGGTTCACAGTCTGTAGATGTTGCCTCTCCAAGTCTGCAGACAGAGAGGCAACTGGTCTCCTGTGCCTACAACGTGTGATGCTGTGGTAAAGAATAGGAGAGGCACACACGTTGGGCTAGTGTTAGCTTCACAACAGGAAGGTTTATTCTTCACAACAGTATCTCTGAACATGCTTCAGGTATCACTAGACTAAATGTAAACCAATGGCCCTCTGCTTTAGTCCCATTTATAAAACACTGCCATAGTATCCCTGAGCTAGGACAATATGAGTCTCAACATTTCCATCAACTTGACAAAACCTTCCAGTTAGGTTGCTTGAATCCATTAACAACATTACAATGACAATATATTTCAGTAAACACATTCTCTTTAAAGACAGATAAATTAGATAAACTAGTGTTCCTTTGTTCTTGAAACAAAAGTCTTTTTAACTATGTCTATGAAGCATAATAAATGAATTTAACAGTTTTTAACAACACTTGTTAAAACATTCAGTAACCCATATAACATGCATTTTAATGTACCAACACTGTAACCTCTGTTAACTGTTGGTTCATTTTTCTTTACAAGAACATTTGCCTTTTTTGCACAAAGCAACACATTTACCTTATTAAAGCAAAATACAAAACCATATAAGGTGCAATGCTCCTTTAAGGTGCTTTCTCTCACCAAGCATTATAAGGCAGTCGCCATTATTCACCAAGTCACCTTACAATGTAACATTTCTGGTTTTGGTCTTAAACCACAAAAATGTCCTTTTAGTTACACGTACTAACCACAGAATAACATATTGCATGAAACCTGTCTCACAGAGTGCATAATGAATTAAGGTCAAGAGTGAGTCCAACAGTTTCTCATTTGTTTTGGGTTAGCTCCCCACACACACTACTCCACACTAGCCAAGTCCGCTAGCATTAGCATTATTTAACATACAGCTATAGATCACCATTTACACACAATTCTCTTCATAAACTACTTCATTTACCCACTTGTGCAAATTCTCTAATAAACTGCATTCTCCACTCTTAAGGTCTGTAATGTACATTCATTTCAATGCACATTTACTGACCTGTGATAAAGAATAGGAGAGGCATACACGTTGAGCTAGTGTTAGCTTCACAATAAGACTTATTCTTCCTCTGTGCCCCAAAACACTACCCCATACCACCAGCGCAATAAGCGCCCTCTTGCGTCTGGATGTGGAATAGCACTGTAATACTTCAATTCAATTCAATTCAATTTTAGCTATATAGCGCCAGATCACAACAACAGTGGCCTCAAGGCGCTTTATATTTTAGGGTAAAGACCCTACAATATTAGACAGCATGCTGATCAATCATTTACTAACAGGGACTTAGAAGAGAGAGACCTAATGTTTAATAATCCACATTTAATTGTTTTACTCTTTGGTGCAATTGAGGATGTTGTACTGTTCTTTCTTTGGAAATTTTTGTGCTTAAACTCTTTTTGGCTGATTTTTGGTTTATTTTTTGGTGGTCTGGGAGCAGACACAGTCCTTACAGGGATGGGGTTTTGGGGGGATGGCAGGAGGAGAGAAGCTGCAGAGAGGCGTGTAAGACTGCAACTCTGCTTCCTGGTCCCAACTCTGGATAGTCACATTTTGGGGGGTTTAATAAATGCTGCCGTCTCTCCTAATAAGACCGGATTTTCCCCAGAAAGCTTCCCAATTATCTATGAAGCCCACATTGTTTTGTGGACACCACTCAGACGGCTGGATATTTAAAGAGAACATGCGAATAACATGTCACTATTGGTCACAATGACACAATGAGTGAATGATATGAATATAAATTTGCAGGTGATTCAGCAGAAAGTGTGCTATTAATAAAGCAGGTATAGGTTACACCATGAAAATAAGTCACTATGTAAAAGTTAGTAGTTAGTAATCAAGCTACACAAGTTCAGCTACACAACAAGCACCACTGTGCAAGCAACAGGAACAGGAAGTGATATGATACCATAGAGAGCCAACACCAAGTGAGAGCGCCACCCAAGGGTTTAGTCGGTGGTACTATAAGAACGCCTTTTCAAAGAGTTTAAATCTTTTTTTTCCCAGTGGGAGATCAGGTGAGACAAATAAATAAGACTGATCTGATCCTCCCGTCCTTCTGTCAGCATCCACTCTCTTCCATGTCCCTCTATGAACCTGAGCAGCTGTCCATCAGAGCTGATCATTTCGGATGAATCTGTTGCCCTCTGAGTGCTTGCCATAGTAGATGTAGCGACACTTGGCGAATACCCCTAAAAACAGAAGGAGGAAAGTTAGGTATGTTTGGGTCATACTTTCAGTTTAAACATGAATAATATTTATTAATATATTTAATAACTAAATAATATATTCACCTCCATTCATGGCACTTAGTATCAGAGTATGTTGAAATGCAGCCACCATTTCTAAGTAGACTGCATTTCTTAGAATATGTTTGTAACAAAATCCCAATTCACACTCAAAAATCAGCAGTTTCTAGGATGTAGCATGTATAACTGCAGTGTCTCATTCACAGATGAACAATGGTAGTTTTCAACCTGTTGGTGAGACTCTCACAGCATAACTCTGAGACTGTTTAATGATCAGTATGGCAGGAAACCCAGAAATGTAAAAATATAGGCCCTCAATAAACAGGCAGAATTTACAGCAATGCAGAGAACTGTTTCAGAACTCGTAAGTCAAGTATATTTGCTTGTAACAAACTTGCAAAAGCTCCTTTTAACTATTCATATGTATTAATATTATTGAAAGTATTTCCAGTCAGGCCTAATTCTCAAATGAAATCTGGGTCTCTACTAAGAGCTACAGTCTGTTCAGCAATCAGAAGGATAAACTATGTAGGTTTTAAAACATTCCAAACAAAGTCATGTATCTGTTAGACTTTAAAGATACACAAAATGAGCCTTAGTGAGAAACACTGAAAGTAAACAAAACTGCTTTGTTTACTATAGTTGTGTGGTTTTAAATGGCAGGACTGAAGAGGGTGTGTGTCTGCTTCTTGTTGGGGATGAGAGGCATTGTTGGGAAGGAAAGTGTCTTCCAGTTCCAGAGAAAGACCGGTGTGGCCTCAGGGCAATGTCCTGACAGTAACAAGGTCACAGCCACCCGTGTACACTCCCAAAGACACACACTGAACCATCAGAGTGAGCCAATATTCCACGAGCAGCTGGGTGGAGGGTATTTGCCTCTAAACAGTTCAAGTATTTATTTATTAAATTATTATAAAGTACTTAAAGAATAATGCAGAAAACAGCCAACATCAGTGTTATTTCATTATCAGTTAACTTTCTATTTTTTCCTCAGTTACTCTATTGAATTTTAGTTTTTCAAAATTCTTCAAAGAGTGATCAGTGTCTTTCACAATTACCCAGAACCCAAACCAACATCTTCATTTGTGCAACAAACAGTCCAAACTACAGCTGAAACAAACACTACAATGTTCAATAATTTATCATTATAAATAACTGGCGGGAAAAATGTTCAAACATTTCCAAATATTCTCTAACCCAGCCTCTCAAATAAGAGGATCTCCTACATTTCTTTATCATCTGTATAGTTTTCATGTGAATATAATATCTTTTTAACAAGGCATCATATTTATATTTAACTTAATCTGCACATGGTGACAAATAAGGTCTACACGCAGCAGCTCCCATGATCTCATTTGAGGTAAAACAGCTAAAACAATAATACTGGCCAAAACAAGCAAAGCTCATTGAGCATCTGTGTGCTATTGTCACATCAAAAATATGTGGAATTAATTTTTCAAAGAGGGTTATATATATATATATATATCACTATCTATTATACAGTATTAAAACAGATAATTCAGATATTAGCTATTCAAAACATTCAGAGAAAAGTAATCTATTGGAATAACAATTAGGAAAATAATTGAACCCAAGTCCTAAAATTAAAGTCATGCGCCCTTTGTACACATCAGAGGGTGAATTCAAGATGGTCTGCAGTGCTTCCTTGTTGCATTGAGAGGCGATGCTGTCCATGCAGAGAAGCTGCCCAGAGCACAGTAGTTGGTTTGCAGACGCTGATGTCACATCTCTTCCACTGCCACTTGATGAATGTGGCGGGCTGTACCTGGGTGTCACCTCTCGCCAAATGAGGCAAGGACAAGTGGCATTAGTGCTGTCAATGATCATCTGACAGCAGAACAGATAAAGCTTTCACCATTTTTTTTTTCTAAATAGACATCAAGTGCATTACAGGAGGAGGGAGGGGCAGGCCAAATACAAGGCAGAAAAGGAGAGACTCATTGGAGAGGCAGTGTCGCAGAGGGATGAGGGGTGCTCCAAGTGGTAAGTCCAATCACATAATCCAAAGAGACATTGTCAAGGGCGAGGAGAGAATGGCAACTAAGTGACAGAAAGCAGAGACGGGGACAGAGATACTGGTGCCATATTAGTGCCAAGCATATTCTGATGCCACCCTCAATTCTAACCAAACCTGACACATCGCTCTCTTTCCCCCACTCTCTCTGACTCTTCAAAGTAGGCTCTACCAAGTCACACACACATATGCACACATATACAGTACGCAGGCACACACAAACACACACACCAGTCCCTGGCAGCAGTAGTGGGTGTTCTGTCAGGCGGAGGAGCAGTACGGCAGCAGCAGAAGCCCACAGGCCTGAGGACAAGCTCAGTCAATCTAAATCTGGACTTTGTAGTGGAGCAGTGCTCATTTCCCCTCATAGCCCAGCTACTTGAGGTGATCCAAACACTGAAGTGTGAGAAGCTGTCACCTCCGATAAAATCCAGGACCAGCTCCGTGCCTGCCTGCTCCCCTGGTGTACGAGGGGTACATACACGTATGTGTTTGTGTGTGCATGGTGCTTCTCTGACAGTGGGGCGGTTGGGGCGGGGGGATGAATTCCAGCTGCCGTGATTTGCCTGGGGATATAGGTGCCACGGCTGGAGAGTGGGCTTGACACCACAGGAATCGGGGTGTCTCACAGTGCTCTGATCACATGGGCACCGGGGCCTTTCACATATTCACAGCTTACCCAGTGAGAAACTCACGCTCTCCAGGAGTAGGGCGATGGGAAGAGATTACCCACTGCAGTACCAGAACCAAGGCTCCTATAAGACCTTACCTAGAGGGGATATATTTGTAGGTTGCAACCAAAGCCTTTCAGAGATAACCTTCACAGATGAAGGAACTAAAGCTAAAGGCCCCTCAAACCTTCACACTCTGCTGAGCTCGTCACTAGCCTGTGGGGACTGAGAAGGATTGGAAGGACCACATTCTGTGATTCTCCAGTACCGATGAGGAAGCTCTGGAAAATGTGTGACCTGTAACTCTACAACAGCGCTAATATATACACTTGTGTGCGATCAAAGGAGAAGCGGTAGAGTAAATTAAGGAAAAGAGAACAAAGAACAGGGAAGAGGTCTGTTTCCCAGTGGGTGAAAAAGTGCACGAATGTTGAAAGCTCTACATTTCAGCACTACATTAAGCAGTGTGTTTGGTACATAAACACATTCCAGTTCGCTGCATTCCCTTCACAGCAAGCGCTCGCTCTTATTACAAGAGAAACCAGGAGAAAGATGGGGTGGCTGGAGACAGGAGAGGGAATAACTAAGCCAAACTCACTCTTACATAATGCCCTCTGAGGCCATGCTCACGCCTGTGGGGTCCTGCCTGATGAACTGATATTTAATAACAAGTGTTACAGTGCCAAACCTGGTAGTCTACAATATCCTCTGTGTATCCTGAGACATGGATGAGCACACTTGGATCAACACCCACACTCTCAACCATGTACACATTATCACAAACCCATACACCCTTTCATCTCAAGCACACAGAGAGAACGGTGGGTGCAGCCATTAAAGTGACAGATTAACAAAGGGATGCCGAGGCTAACGTTTCCATCATGCCCCGGTGGAGTAACAATCAGGCCTTTGTACTATATATGTCATGCAGCCCCTTGTTGTTTTTAAAGTTAGACGCAAACCCTCTTGTCTTTATTAAAAGCCCGCAGAATCGGTATTTTGTATCTCCTGCTTGGTGATAGCTGCAGTGTGGATTCATCGTCAGAAAAGTCTGGTCTTTTGTGAGCTGATTACCCAAAGCATGTGTCCTCTCTACAGGGGCTTGATAGGCCATTCTCCCACAGTGTGAGTAAGCTAACTGTGCAAACTTCATATTTACAGTGCTCTGATACCAAATCAACATATACAGCATCAATGTTTTTTGGGGTGGGGGAGGGTGGAGGGGGGTGAATACAGAATTTCTTAATAACCAAAGGGGTAAAATCAATCCCAGCAGACAATATGTAAACAGGTTTACATAAGGTGGTGTCCCTTTTCAATCTAACCTCAGTTAACCCATAAATATTTTAGTAGAAAGAAAAGGACTTAATTTTCTCCTAAACAAATTACATTTCATTTTCCTTCCTCATTCAGAGTCTGTATATTTTTATATAGGAGTTTCTTTCAAATGCTTTTCTGTACGGATGAAATGTCATAGTTTTTATGTGGATACTTAAGAGAACATTAACTACTATTAACAGTTGATTGCAAGAACAGGAAAGACAGGATGACACAGGATGAGATGGAGCTCAGACTTCTTCTATCAGTCCTGAAACTGACAGATCCTAACAAACTATTAGGTTTCTCCTTCTGTTTGAGTCTTCTGCTGCAATTATGAAATTGTAATATCCAAGAAGCACTGCCTGAGAGGATTAACATGGCAAGTTAGTGGTGATACATGAAATACAATATAACTTCTAGGATCAAATGTTGTCATTCTAGCATATAAGACAATGCTAACACATTTATGTGGGGTGTATTTGTAGATTACAGCTGATCAGGCAATATCTTTTGTTATATATTTGCTTATATCTTGGTAATGCCAAGACTATGGGTTGAGCCCCACAATTTTCCTACATTAACATAAATTTCTCCTCACCTGTTATCATCTAACAAGAGACAAGAATCGGCTAAATGTGGAAGCAAATCTAACGCAATAATATTAGTAATAATATTAACAGAGAGGTAATAAACAGAGCTTTCTGGGGTCTCAATACTTAACAAGTGGGACAGAAGCCCATTGAGTATGAGACACATTTTGTGTATGAGATAAGGACTTTGACAAAATTTTGAGATTAGAGCATGTGCGAATCTTGTAGCATTTAATCAGCACACACTTGTAAGAGAAAGACAGAGGGAGTCAGAGAAGGGAGGGAGATGGAGTGGGTTTAATGATTGTTCCCTGCATACAATCAGCTTGACTCTTTTCAAGGGCCATCAATATGTCACAGAAAGACACATCCAACGGATGTAGCTTTTAACATCAAGGTTATCTATTCTCGGCATGAATTCACTCCCTCCACTCCTAGTTTCTTGCCCTGTCCCCTCTCCACATCTATTCTCCCCTCTTGTCTTAACTGCTTCCACTCTGTCTTGCTCCTTCTCTATGCTCTCTTCTCTCTTATGCTTTCTGATTATTTGCTGTAAGTTTTTATTTATTTATTTTTTTTTACCACTCTCCTTTTAAGTCTCACTTTCCTTTTTGGCCACTTAGCCAACAATTTCTGCGTTTCCATCCATTGGGGGAAAAATGCAACTTGAAGAATCCAATTAACAACACAATTACACTCTCCGTATTATCTCCAAGGGCTGAAATAACACTGGGCAGGTGGGGGATGGGGTCTGATGTTGCTCATCGCCGGCTTCTATAAGAATTGGTGCGAGTGACTTATGGGCTTGGGGCGGAGGCTGCTGTGAGCCAGGGCTATTATTGTGGACACAATCCATCTCCGGCTGTCCTTTTATCAGTTCAGCCCAACGTCATGAGATGGAGTCACCACCTCCTCTCTATAGGGAAGCCAGTAGATAGATAACCCCTCTGCGTCCCATAAACTAACAGGCAGTAGACTGTGATTCAGCCTACTGAGAGGTCAGCTGGCACACACAGCACATTGCCATGGAGAGAAATTGAATTGTTTCACTTAGTACTGGTGTGCTGGCTATGTGTATGAGCTAAGTATATTTTTCTTTTGAGTCCCAGTTAAATATTTCCAGAGATAAACAGCAACGGTACCAAGCCACTCAGGAGCCAGCATACCCAAGTGAATACTGAATATGGAAATATAGTATGGATTTTCTCTTGCTTGATTTCATAGAGTGAAGATGGCAGAGGCCAATCAAATGCATAATGAAATGAATGATGTAACTGGAACTGGGCCCAAAAAACCCCCCAAAAACAATGCCATAAGGAATAAGATGTAAGGCCATATTTAGGCAGAACATACTTGCTCCTGATCTATTCCACACACCACACAGTTGCTTCTTAACAGTATTAAGTTGTAGTAAGGTGAGGTACCCTTGGACTGGCTTCCAGTACATCACAGGGTTAACACAAAGAGACAGAAAAACACTACTGCATCCACACCTATGACCAATTTGGAATCACCAGTTAACCAAACGTGCATGTCTTTGGGCTACAAGAAGAAGCCAGTCGGTTGCAAAGAATAATGATCTTTCACTTCAGCGACTCAGACTTATGTATTGATCACCATGTTATGCAACTGATGATCTATTTTTTAATGCACCGAAAAGAAGTGCTAGTGCTTGGATTAAATGAGACTGTGTTGGTATAAAAGTGCTGTCCTTTGAAAAAAGGAATTCATTGCTGTTACTATCTGTAACAACTGTGCACACAGACTACAGACACACGATAAAAATCTATATATTTAAACACACAAGAAGGAGTAAAACATATTGATGGAATCAGCATGAACACCATCTTATTTTTAGGATGCGCATTTCTCACAAAAGAAGTGAAGGTTTAATATGGCATGTTCAAACTAAATCCATTCTTATTCAGTCTTAACTAATAGACTCTTACACCCATTAGTTAACCTTTTTAACAGCTGAGGTGTCACCCATCTCTCTCAAGTCTCAAATAAACCTCCTGCTTGTAACTTTAAGAATTAAAGTGACATTTGTCCTCCACCAGTAAAAAATATTTAGTCCATTAAACATAAATAGCTGTCATCATGATGCATGCCCTGGGCTTATGCCTTCCCTGTTCCCCTCCTGGCCATTTACTGCGGCCAAACAACTGCAGCGCCTGCATGTTCTCAACTTCAGCGTATTGATTAAACTTTTAAATAGCTGCCATATAACCCTGGGACATCAGGAAGATTAATTTGCATCAATGTTCATCTGTAATTCATTAGCCATTTATACTCTCCACATTCACACAGGCTATCAGGGAAATGCGCCCCATTTTTCACTAAGGCAGAGGCTGGGGAGAAGGGAGAGGGAAGGAGGGATAGAAGCCATGCAGAGGAGACAGGAAGGAGGGAATAAAACAGCCTACAACATATGAGTGAAAGCAAGGCATGTGAGATGGTAAAACATCCAGTAAATTTAAATGAATATGAATAAGAAAATACACCACATGGTTCCATTTCATAATATTATATAAAATACTGTGATGTATTATACTTTTGCTTTTATTGTTGCAGCACAAACTTTCATTAGGGATTTGTGGGGTTTTTTTAGGTTAGGTGCGAAGTATTAAATGACAGTCGTGGAAAAGAGACCCCGAAACAGAGACAGATTTAGGAACTGCGTGCATGGTTCAGATGCTAACAACACACACAAAAGGCCAGCAAGGAATAAAAAATGGGTAGAGTGTGTAAGAGATGGTGAGTTGAAAGATTTGCTACTGCCACATCCTGATATGCTTTCAGAGGAAAGTTGCTGGGTCGTGGTTCAACCAGCACTGATCAATACCAGGTAGGTTTTTCTACATGGTTCTCCTTGAAGCAGAAGAATAGCACATTTTTATGCTTCAGAAACTGAGGGTTAGCTGTGTGATTGTAGGGTCATGATTTACAAAAGCATATATGCAAATAAAATGTAGGATAAAACAAAAATGTTCTTAAAAAGACACTCAGTGCACATAATGTACGTATTAGTTATGTTTTGAGTATATAATTGACTGATTATAGCCATTAACATAGCTGACAAACACTTTAATTGAAGATAACATTATTGATTGATAGGTGAGTTGCAATTATAACCATTTATACAGATAAATGCCTGTCAGTTATCAGTCTTTGTACCTTCAACTTATGAGGATGAGAAGGAAATTGAATTCTGGGGCACATAAATTTTGACTGAAGAAGAGATTACCATTGTGGGGGGTCTAGTAAAAAAAAATGGTGAAATTAATTTTAGTGACATTTATTCCACATAGAGCCAGAAGAGAACAGTGGTTACAGTAGCTCTGGAGGCTGCAGATAACAGGAGGATTGTTTAAGGTGGAGTACAGAAGGTCCCAAGTCCCCCTTGCAGGGTCTTCCGCAAAGCATACATTGTCATCTACCCAACAGAAACTCGACTGTAAGCAAGTTCATGACAAGCTGGTTATTTACTTGCTGGAGTTCATCTACTCTTAGAGACGCATGAAACCAGTAATGACGCAAGTAATCATAAGTGCTCATTTTCTCCCTTAGCATGTGGATCACAAATCACCACACATGCACACCACATAGCCTGACGCTGATCGATTGTGTTCTTCATTACACCCAGGATTTCTAATTAAAAGAAAAGCACAGATAAGTGGTTCAAACCTCTGACCAAAACAGAAAGGAAAAAGTGAAAATCGCAATTAGAGATTCAGCTGTGTTTGTTAATGGTGCCGTTAATAAGAGCGGCTGGTGAGTCACTCAATGAAGGTTTAATCACTGGGACAGGATTCAATAACAAAAGAGCATAATATTAATCACCAGAGAGTGATAACTTCACTGTTCATCTCTTTGACATTGGAGGAAGGGATGAATTAATGATGCACTCCATCCGAACACATTAAATAATAATTATCAGGCAAAACAGCATGAAAGGGACTGCATAATGAACCCCATTGTCAGGTCAATTACAACCACATAAAACTGTTCAAAGGGAAGTAGCTTGTTACTAGATGGCCATACTTGAAAGGACAGCTGTGGCTTTATCAGTGTAAGGTGCTGGGCAGCCCATTCCCTCCCACATCGGGGCTTAAAATGTGTTGAGGGGCTGACATACAGTTTATTCTTAGAGGGCACTGAAACTCTGTCTGGCTGCACCTGACTACTGTAAAAAGCCAGAAGCATCAGTGAGGCGTTCAGTGAAGACCACATCGAAAATTGGTTAGCAAAAGATAAATGACATGACAATGACAATGTTTTGCTGGCTCTAAAGCAATGTCAGTCGCTAAGTGCCATGTTAACTAAACTCAACTACGCAGACAATGATGGACTTCACGCATCAGTGGACAAAATGGCACCTCACTGCCTGTCAGTGGCAATTTCCATCAAATCAAAGATGGCCAGCAAATTTAGCCATGAGTGTAACTGCTGCCGGAGTTTTACACATGCATATAAACATGCACTGATAATTTAGGTACACATTGTGCAGTGTTTTCTTTCTTCACCGCACTATAAAATTGACAAATTTTGTTTCACTGTGCATTAGGCACATCAGGTTGTCCTCTAGCTCCACGTTTGATCTAGACATCAATTACTGCATGGCTGCTACCACTCTGAGACACTCTCTTAAACAAACAGCATGGCAACCTCCATCGCGACACATATCAATACTGATCTGATGTCTTGTTCCACAGTCGTCTCCCTCAGTTCCTGCCTGGCTGCACCTGCCTGCCTGGAGTGTCCAGGGTTGGCTGTACTCCTTTACACTTCCTTCCCCTGCAGACATCAAACACTTATTAGTCCCCATCCTGGCCCTGCTAACTGACTGGCCAGTCTGGGCCACACAGGGACCCCATTATTAGAGTCATTTCAGTGCCCATCCTGACGCCTGTTAGGCAGCTCTCTACCTGGGGCTCCTGCTCCCTGCCTGCCCGACTGAGTGCCTGGCCAGCCAAACAGTGATTGAACATGACATGGTGACAGAAAACAGGGGAGAAGGGCAATGGAAATAAAAGAACAGAGATGGCAGAGTGAGGCAGACAGAGATGGGAAAGAGGAAGGTGGGTATGTTAGCCAGGGCCCTTGTGGCGTAGGGTGTGCCCATCAACACGGATAAGCGTTAGCCAAGAGCTGCATGTCACAATGATGGAAGAGCTGGATCACTCACATCAGAGCTTCATCTGACTGGAAGATATCAATCTCCAGGCCTAATCCAAAAGGACATGGTAAAATATCCTTTAACATTGCTCTTCCACCCTGCCTTTGTGTGTCCCCTGCTTCTGTAGCAGATGAAAATGTGTGTAACCTTCGTTGCTGGACCTCAATCGACCACACTCATTTTCACATCCCATTTCCTCTGTCTCTAGCACTGACAGTCAAATTATGAGGGGCAAAATGATGAGCAAAATGGTACCTTGACAAATGGCATTTAGCACAATTTGTCACTAAATGCAGCAAGAAAAAAAAAGAAGAAAAGATTACCACATATGTGTACCATTGAGATGCTTTAAAACAAAGATTTGAGGAAAAACCAACATTTTTGTAGTGATGGTGTGGTGAAACTTTATTGACACCATAGGTCTTTACCAAAGCACGCATATGTCAGTCATGTGGAAAGCTAGATTTTGTTTGTAAACATTTATACCAAGATAAGAGTGAAATCTGTAGTTAAAGCCCAGTATGTAACATTTGCATCAGGTTTGGATTATTTGGAAAAATTTACAACAAGAGACACACATGGATAGTATGTTTATTGGTTAATGTATATATGTGCATATGCAATGTGTGCCATTTGCCCTAAAGGGTAAATGGTAAACATTGCCCCTAAAGGGGTGGGTTATTAATTTGACAAGATACAAAAATGTATATATTCTTATATGCTCTTATTTATTCATTTAAAATGGTAGCCCCATCCATTCAACAACAACCACAAAAAAAAGTAATTTTCCCTAACTTTTCTGTAAGACAATATCTGTTGTGTTTTCTGAAATGCTGTTTTTCTTTCTGCTGTTTTCTTTTCTTCACCACTGTAATGTATACAGTTCAGAACGTCTTGCCAAAGGCTTAAAGTTGGAAATTAGCTGACTGGCTAAAACTAACCCATTTACAGAATTAATGATACTAAATACAAAAAAACGTTTGTACACAACATATATACACATACAGCTCCAGAAAAAATTAAGAGACCACTGCAACCACCAGATTAAGACCTTGTCATAGCCAGCCCAATCTCCAGACCTGAACCCCATTGAAAACCTCTGGAATGTGATCAAGAGGAAGATGGATGGTCACAAGCCATCAAACAAAGCTGAGCTGCTTGAATTCTTGCACCAGGAATGGCATAAAGTCACCCAACAGCAATGTGAAAGACTGGTGGAGAGCATGCCAAGACGTATGAAAGCTGTGATTGCAACTCAGGGTTATTCCACCAAATATTGATTTCTGAACACTTACTAAGTTAAAACATTTGTAATGTGTTGTTTAAAAATGAACATGAACTTGTTTTTTTTTTTTTGCATTATTTGAGGTCTGAAAACACTGGACCTTTTTTGGTATTTTGACCATTTTTGCTCTAAATTAAAATATTTGTATTTGGAATTTGGGAGTTATGTTGTCAGTAGTTTATAGAATAATATCATTTTACTCAAACATATACCTATAAATAGCAAAATCTGAGAAACTGATTATTTTGCAGTGGTCTCTT
>VUQI01056882.1:0-10152 GCA_015106735.1 Paratilapia polleni
AAACAAACAAACACCCCCCCCCCCCCCCCAAAAAAAAAAGTCAAAACAACCAAAACACAACAGAGTGTACCCAAGGCAAGAGTGCAGCCAAATAAGCGACTTCTTTCTTTGTGGTTAAAAACAGAAAAATGAGTTCTAGATGTTTTAAAATTCAAATTTTGGCTAATAATTTTATCATTACCCTTTTGTTTTTTCTTAAAAGTAAGTGTTTACGACCTTTCGGATCATTTGATTATGTGTACATTTCTCATCGCATTGGATTTAGTTTTAGCAATGTTCCTTGTTGCAAACAGTGTTTGAGTCAATACACCACACCCCCTGTCACAACAGACAAGGTCCATTTTCAAAAGTTTAAATTTTTACTATTTTCAAAAAGCTAATTACTTTTAAGCACCCGTCACATGTCCAACTAAAACTGTTAAATAAGCATCACTAAGCAACAGTAAATGGACTGGTTCTTATATAGCGCTTTTCTACTCAAGCACTCAAAGCGCTCTATACAACATGTCTCATTCACACACACATTCATACAAGCACTTTTCTCTATTGCTTCCAAAGTGCTTTCTGTCTAACATTCACACACATTCACACTACGATGAATGCATCTGGGGCAATTGGGGGGGGGGTTCAGTATCTTGCCCAAGGATACTCTGGCATGCAGACTGGAGTAGACAGGGATTGGGCCACCAACCTTCCGTACAGTACATGACCAGCCACCCCTCAAGTGTTATAACCATCCATCCATCCATCCAGCAGTCTAAGCAGAGATGCCTAGACCTTCTGGGGGTATACCAAGGCATTCCCAAGCCAGCTGAGTGATGTAATCTCTCCACTGTGTCCTGGGTTTGCCCTGGGGCCTCCTCCCAGTGAGACATTACCAGAACACCTCACCTAGGAAGCGCCCAGGAGGCATCCTGGTCAGATGCCTGAACCACCTTAACTGGCTCCTTTTGATGTGGAGGAGTAGCACCTCTACTCTGAGCCCCTCACGCTATCTCTAAGGCTGAGCCCAGCCACCCTTCCGAGGAAGTTAATTTCCACCATTCATATCCACAGTCTCATTCTTTCTGTCACTACCTGGAGCTTGTGACGATAGTGAGGGTAGGAAAGTAGACAGACCGGTAAATTGACAGCTTCACCTTCACGCTCAGCTCTCTCATCCCCACAACAGACTGGTACAGCGTCCACATCACTGCTGACATCACACCAATCCATCTGTCAATCTCCCGCTCCACTCTCCCCTCACTCGTGAACAAGACCCCAAACTACCTAAATTCCACTTGGGGCAGTAACTCGTTCCTGAGCCGGAGTGGAAACTCCACCCTTTTCCGACTGAGAACCATGAGGTACTATGGTACTTTGAGGTACTAATTCTCATCCCAGCCGCTTTACATTCAGCCACAAGCTACCCCAGTGTGAGCTGAAGGTCACTGCTCAATGAAGCTAACAGAACCAGATCATCCATGAAAAGCAGAGACAAGACTCTGAACCAGACACCCTGTGCTTGGTGTCACATGTATTAGCAATTAAGAATAAACTTAAGTGCTAATAAAGTTTTTACCATTAAACATTTTTAGCAATTACGTTTATCCTGCTTGGTAGCATAGACCGTATACAAAAGATTGTAGTTCCGTGTTTAAAAAGTGAAGTCTGTGCTTTAAATCTGCATTCTTTCTAATTGTCACCATGGGGAGACTCTTTTGGTTGCAAAAAGAAGTCCAGTTGTATAGAAGTTTATGGAAAATGACCCCTTTGCTTCATTGCTTTGTGACCTAAGGAAACACTTTCCTTTATGGTCTCAGGTGCTACATTTAAGTCTTATTGAATCTACCATGACGTTTATATTATAAATTTTGACGCTAGAGTCAAAAAGGACAATAAAGCAGAGTATGCTTTAGGGTGGGGTTACCATTCCATGTGATTCACAGTTTCCTACTCAGTCATATTAGTTTTCCGTACCCCTCAGCTTCTCAGTCAGATCCACCCCTCATTCTTCACTCGTCACATCCAGCTTCAAAACACTAACATGGCAATGGATAAAAACTGTCAGCTCGAGGCTTCACAACAGGACTTCACTGACCAGTGGGTGACATCACTGTGGTTATATCTTTTGTATACACTCTATGGTAGCATGACATTCTTTGAAGAAATATGCAGCTGTTTGGTAATGCATTTGTAAACATTCAGTTCTATTTAAGCTTTACTGCCACATGAAGTGCCACATCTTCTCAGTTATGGATTTATTGCAAAATTTGGAGCTTCACCAAAAATGTGCAAGACCTAACTTTAAAGAGACTTCTAAATGGATTTAAAGAGTCTGACAACTCAAATAATCTTATTGTATTCTGTACTGTTTTATGTCCATAGACTTTATATAAAAGATTAACTTAACCACCATGGCATCACCCACTGGTTTTGACCTTCTCATTTTGAAACCTCATCAGTAGCATTTTGGACACCACCATGTTGGGTTTTTGGAGCCAGAAGTGACCATATTTGGATATCAGCTAATGCTAGAATGCTGCTTCCAAAAATTGGATGGGTGCAACACACAGACTAATAAGATACTAGAACTTCCCTCACCAAACCTGAAGCACAAACATCTTGGACAGTCTAAACTACACAGAAAGCCACAGTATTAGTCAGATAATTCCATTAAAATGCTCCAAAAGGCACCACACTACAAACTCAGTAAACAGTTCCAGTTCACTGACTAGAATTACTGGAGGTGAGGCATAGCAGACAGATACTGACTATAGCTGCCTGTTAATGAAAGCAGCCACACCCCTAACGTTAAGCCTTCCAAATGGGTGAGTTATTTAAAAAAAAAAAAAAAAAAAAAACTCACCCACCTCGCAGTTGTTGTAAAGATGAAAACTATTCATAGAGGCCTAATCCAAATCTGTAAACGTGTTTTTTATGCTGTTTAGTTGGACATTTTAACATGGAAGTTAACATGGGTATTGACTTGCATTTGGAGCCAGCCTCAAGTGGCCATGAGAGGAACTGCTGGTTTCATGTTTCACTTTGATTAAGCCTTCTACTTCTCTGACAGAGATGGATCGTTATTTGCACTTTTCACACCATGTACATGCTACATTAAAAATTATTCAACATTTTGAGTAATCACTGGCCATTTTGTGAAAATTGTATAAAAACAAAACTTACATAGTTGTTGACAAAGTTGCCCTTGTATCTGTGGTTACTGTGGATGTACTCTCCAGCTAACTCCATCTTGCCCTTCACCCATGTGCCCTTGTACTTTGAGTCTGTTTCGTGGTAGTGGTAAACACCCTGTCCATGCCTGGAAATCACACAACAGCCAGGATTCCACTAGCTTGAACATATCTCATACCTAGCTGGAAGTGATAGTGCAACTTGCATGTAAACACACATTTTACATGCAAGACACATTTGTTCATCAGTAGTACTGGTTCAAACATAGCTGAGAAGTTAAAGACACGCAGCCTACATACAGCATTTCAGTGACTACATTTCAACATGTAATAAAGTCTCTCTAGAGATTTAATGCTGTTGAAGCAAAATACATAATCTAAATTGATTATGAAGCTTGAGATATACCTCAAATGATGCAGCCACTCTCCATCATAGGTGTCTTTGTTGGGGTAAGTGTACACACCGTGACCTTGTCTCAGATCTTCGACCCAAGAACCTGACGGTCAAGAGAGGCAATGACAGGAGTTTTGGTTTCTGAAACCCACATCAGGACTTAAGCTGGGTCTGTGTCAACCCACTGGGTTTAAAAACTTTCTCAGGGCAGTAAACACATTCTGATTGACAGAAGTTGGCAACAAGCTCAGGTCATGCAAAGCAGTTTTGTTATACCTTCATATTTGGACCCATCTGGATAGTAGAAGGTGCCCTGTCCATGTTTCATGTTCTGATGGTAGTTCCCCACATATCTTGCTCCATTCTTGAAGCGATATGTCCCCTATGGGAGAAAACAGTTATATTTAAATACACGTTAGTCTTTATCTGGGTGGCATCGTGTACAGTCTTATCTCATTAAGAGGAATATTGTTTTAATTTTGGACTAAATATGGAAATAGAGGTGTGACAGTAAGAGAGGTCTGCTTTAATTTGAAAAGCTCATTGTCCTCATGTACTATCCGCAATGATATCTATTTTCACTTTATCTGTCTTTATTTAGTTGTATAATAGTCTTTCACTATACATGGAGTGATTTTTGTGACAGATGGAGACACAGTATTCTTTGCTTTGGACCGGAGGGTTTTAACTCTAACAGCCTACCTGTCCATGTCTATTCCCGTTCTGATACTCTCCCTGATAAATGTCTCCGTTGGGCAGAATAGCTTTCCCGACTCCGTGCCTTTCTCCAGCTTCGTTTCTGCCCCCTTCATACTCCTGCTCGGGGCAAACAAAAGCGTGAGTGTCCAAAGACGCAGAACACCTGAGTCCGTAAACACTAACTGTTAAGTATCCAATCTGTTCATGGCTAATGCTGCTGTTAGCTTCAGCAGGATATCGCTATGTGAGCAAACATAATTAACACACCAATTATAGTCTCTCACCCCGAGTTTACTCTGTTCATCTTCAAACTCATCAGATCCTATGTCCGACATGGTTCTGTTAGTTTTCTGGACGACTTTGTTGTAGTTTTAGCTTGAAAGGAAGCGTCAAGAAACGGGAAAGATGTTCAACCAACTCTGTTAGCTTGCTAGTCTACAGTTGCCGTGACAACCGTCAGTCACGCGAGCTCAAGACTCAGGTGGCGCGCGCCTTAGCTGGTCTGAGCACCTGCTCATTTGCCATTGTTACTGCCTTCACTAACTCAGAAAAACGGCATCTTTTTCAAGTTGAAAATGTTCATCTCAGAGAATATTTGGTAAATTTTTATGGGTTTTAAAAAGTGATGTTTTATGCGTACTCCTTCAACTTTGTGGAAAACCAATAAGTCCCCCAGTTCCAGTTGTGGAAAGTAATCAGTGTATTCGGTGTAGTTCAATGTATTTTGGAGGGTATTATTATTACCGTATTACACATAATAATAATAATAATGATAATACTACTTCTACTAATAATAATCATAAATGCATTTCACTCCCCCAAACCTGTAAGAGAGCTAGACAAACACATTCATAAATAATAAAAGTGGTGCAATTAATGAATCCAAATGTAACAAGGTAAAATAAATTATTTTTCTTCTGTATCTACTTAGGTTAGAAAAAGGATGTAAAACCACGCGTATGTTTATTCCACGTGATGGGTATAATTCTGGTGTCTTTAAGAGGATAATAAAGAACCTGTGGTTTCCCAGCGGTGACAGTGGAGGGCGCTGTGGTTTACAAGAACATTCCTTATAACGCGACTCCATTTAAACCTCAGACACTTGCAGCATTTGTGTTGACTTATTTCCTTCAAAAAAATGTAAAACTTAGTTGAGTTTTGCTCTTTTAAAATCACTTTTAAACCACGGAAAGACTACTTAGTGTGACCACACAGTGATGCCAGTGTGTATCAATACATTTAAATTAGAATCTATTCAACTGTCAAAACATTTTCCTTAAATACCAAGCAATACCACGGTAATCAGTGCTAGCTCAGTGTGTCCACCAAATGACTCCAACATAATAGACTGAGTGACCTCTGCTTAGCAGCCCTTTATTTAGACACCTTGAACTTGCTTTGACATTAACTCATAAGCCCTGAGATTTTGCCATCTGTTGCATTAAAGATTAGAATGAACTCTGGTTGCAATCCACCGGGCCTTCTGGGACTCAAGAGGAGATGCTGTTCAAAATGTCTGAAGCAGTTATTCAATCAATAACACACATGCAAGTAATAATAAAGGCAAATGAAAGGCGGCTTGTGGCTGTGGTGATAATCTGCATGGCATCATTTTCCTTTTGAGGACAGTCCCTAAGAATATCTCACTCCTGATTAATTCCCCAAAGCAGTCCAAATTTATGAAAGAGGCAGCTAATACATGGGTTCATTGGCTGCTTGTTCGTGATTTAGCACCCTACTTGTCAGTTTACATCCATCTAATCTTCCTCTCATGACACTGACAGTGTTTTTAAAAATGAGTGACAGTTTGAAAACCTCTGTTCACTCTGTGCTGCAGTGTTGTTTACTTATTTTGATGTCCTTTCTCCTTGGCATGTGTAATGTTAGCCTGGTGCCATCTGCCTGCATGTAGACACATTTTGCCAAAATCATTAAAAGGGGCCTGTTGTGGTTTTCCTTAATTTTATTTTTTTATTAAGTCTAAAATAATGTTAAAATGTTGACATTAAATGTGGCTAAAGTGGACCAGCACAGCTCAGTTTTCAGGTTAATAGAGAAGCCAGTTCCCCTAACTGTAGGTTAAAGGGTTTTTTTCTTTAATTTGTCACCTCTCCATATACAGTGAATCCGGAAAGTATTCACAGTGCTTCACTTGTTCCACATTTTGGCATGTTACAGCCTTATTCCAAAATGGATTAAATTCATTTTCACTTCAAAATTCTACACATAATACCCCATAATGACAAAGTGAAAAATGTTTGTTTGAAATTCTTCCAAATTTATTAAAAATAAAAAACAGTACTTTGTAGAAGCACCAGTCTTTTTGAGTATGATGTAACAAGCTTGGCACACCTATTTTTGGGCAGTTTCTCCCATTCTTTTGTTTGCAGAACCTCTCAAGCTCCATCAGGTTGGATGGAGAGCGTCGGTGTACAGCCATTTTCAGATCTCTCGAGAGATGTTCAGTCGGGTTCAAGTCTGAGCTCTGGCTGGGCCACTCAAAGACATTCACAGAGTGGTCCGAAGTCACTCCTTTGTTATCTTGGCTGTGGGCTTAGGGTCATTGTCCTGTTGGAAGATGAACCTTTGCCCCAGTCCAGAGCGCTCTGGAGCAGGTTATCATCAAGGATGTCTCTGTACATTGCTGCATTCATCTTTCCCTCGACCCTGACTAGTCTCCATGTTCCTTCTGCTGAAAAACATCCCCACAGCTTGATGCTGCCACCACCATGCTTCACTGTAGGGATGGTATTGGCCAGGCGATGAGTGGTGCCTGGTGTCTTCCAGACATGACGCTTGGCATTCAGGCCAAAGAATTCAATCTGTGTTTCATCAGACCAGAGAATTTTGTTTCTCATGGTCTGGGAGTCCTTCAGGTGCCTTTTGGCAAACTCCAGACAGGCTGTCATGTGCCTTTTACTGAGGAGTGGCTTCTGTGTGGCCACTCTACCACACAGGCCTGATTGGTGGAGTGCTGCAAAAATGGTTGTCCTTCTAGAAGGTTCTCCTCTCTCCACAGAGCAATGCTGGAGCTCTGTCAGAGTGACCATCGGGTTCTTGGTCACCTCCCTGACTAAAGCCCTTCTTCTACTAGGAAGAGTCCTGGTGGTTCCACACTTCTTCCATTTATGGATGATGGAGGCCACTGTGCTTATTGGGACCTTCAGTGCTGCAGAAATCTTTCTGTACCCTTCCCCAGATCTGTGCCTTGATACAATCCTGTCTCTGAGGTGTACAGCCAATTCCTTGGACTTCATGGCTTGCTTTGTGCTCATGCACTGTCAACTATGGAATCTTATATAGACAGGTGTGTACCTTTGCAAATCATGTCCAATCAACAGAATTTACCACAGGTGGACTCCAGTCAAGTTGTAGAAACATCTGACGGATGATCAGTGGAAACAGGATGCACCTGAGCTCAATTTTGAGTGTCATGGCAAAGGCTGTGAATACTTATGCACATGTTGTATTTTTGCTTTTTATTTTTAATAAATTTGCAAGAATTTCAAGCAAAGTTTTTTCACTTTGTCATTATGGGGTATTATGTGTAGAATTTTGAGGTGAAAAATGAGTTTAATCCATTTTGGAATAAGGCTAACATGACAAAATGTGGAACAAGTGAAGAACTGTGAATACTTAACAGATGCAATGTATAAAAATAATCAGAGATTTTCGGGGCTCAAAGTTAGCCTTTGGAGAGTGACTCGCCATGTAAGCACAATTGTCCTGCAGTCAGTTAATTCACAGAAGTCTATGCAATTTCCTGTTGTTTCCAAACATTTGAAAAAGGAAAAAAAAAGTTTTATGCTTGAGTAAATGAAAGCCTACTGAAAGAAATACAAAAAGGTTTATAGCCTTCCCCGAAAACATGAATAATCTGAGTGTGCATCACTGAAGACAAGAACACTAACTTATAACAGGTCAAGTTCAAGAGCATTTTGCTGGAGTTTTTTTAAGACAGCTGTAACGCCCCCCAAAAAGATTACATGAATATTCTTGCAATGTTGGTATTAATGAAATGTTTCAGCCTTTTTTGAGGTACTCTTGCTTGCTTTCCTAAAGTTAGCCGAGAAGACTGCCAGCCTGTAGCCACAACATGATTAGCCTAGCCTAAAACTGAAAATGTAGAAAAACAGCTAGCATAGCACTATTTATCTACCTGACAGAATTTGCTATTTTTGGACTTTTTCCCCACGCTTCACTTCTTTATGCTAAGATAGCCTAACCAGGTCCTGGCTCCAGCCCCAAGTCATGAGACTGATATACTGTACTGTCCTCTGATCTCAGCCAGAAAGGAAGTGAATGGGCATGTTTTCCATGATGTTGCACTTTTCTTAATAATTAATGAAATTTAGTCATTATATTCTTCATGTCATTGTCAAGGTTCAACAAGAACATTTTTAAGTTGGAGCAACATCTCTCTGCACTGAAGTCACTTTTTTTTTTTTTTTTTTAAATCTGTCCTCAAGTGTCCATCAGAGCTGATTCTTTGGGATATGATGGCAGGAGAAAAAAGAAGCCTCCAAATCTGTAACATGACCATTATTAGTCCGCTGTAATCTCTAAAGCCGTCCCAGGAGGATCCTCGAGGAATTTCTATTGAGGGCTTCATCAGCTATGCCTTTATTTATAAGCCTGCCATGGCTATCACAAGTGTCACCAAGCACCCTTAATGATACACTTCAAAACAGTTAACCTTGGAGACAGGTTATTGCATGATGCATTTTGTGCATTTACACATAATAACTGGATTAAAAAAAGGTGACTTTCTCTAATACTTTATCTAAATATGGTTTTATGAAGACAAAAATTCTTGCCATGAAACACAAAGTGTCTTCAGCATATGATTTATGAAGTATGTAGGAAAGACTAAATCAGGGCATTAAATAAAACACACTACACTTTTAGTATTTGTTTGTTACATATTTGTTTATCACTTAATTTGTGAGACTTAGAAGAGACTGATACTGAAACTGGCTAATAAATTGGTATATACACACAGACACTGTATACTAACTTGAAATATGCCAATAGAAATACAAGAAAATATATGTTCTATATGAAAATTGTCAAACCCAAGCAAAGAAGTTGCCTACAATCAACTGTAAGTGGTGTTATTGCAAAGTGGAAGTGTTTAGGAACCACAGCAACTCAGCTACCAAGTGGAAGCTCAGTAAATTTACAGAGCTGGGTCGCCAAGTGCTGAGGCACTTATAATGCTTAAAGTCGCTATAATGCTCTGCTGACTCAATAATAGCAGAGTTCCAAACCTCCTCTGGCACTAACATCAGCACAACAACTGCGGGTTTCCATGGTTGAGCTGGATGTGTAATGTGTAGGTGGCCCAGTACCTCTGTGCATATGGTGTAGATACTTACACTATATTGCCAGAAATTTCCTCAATACTAAATATTCCACAGTCAACTGTTAGTGGTATTATAACAAAGTGGAAGCGATTGGAACGACAGCAACTCAGCCACGACGTGGTAGGCCACGTAAAATCACAGAGCGGGGTCAGCGGATGCTGAGGCGCATAGTGCGCAGAGGTCGCCAACTTTCTGCGGAGTCAATAGCTACAGACCTCCAAACTTCATGTGGCCTTCAGATTAGCTCAAGAACAGTGTGTAGAGAGCTTCATGGAATGGGTTTCCATGGCCGAGCAGCTGCATCCAAACCTTACATCACCAAGTGCAATGCAAAGCGTTGGATCCTGTGGTGTAAAGCACGCCGCCACTGGACTCTAGAGCAGTGGAGACGTGTTCTCTGGAGTGACGAATCACGCTTCTCCATCTGGCAATCCGATGGACGAGTCTGGGTTTGGCGGTTGCCAGGAGAACGTTACTTGTCTGACTGCATTGTGCCAAGTGTAAAGTTTGGTGGAGG
>VUQI01056890.1:0-14876 GCA_015106735.1 Paratilapia polleni
GTACTATGAGGTCTTTAAGATATGATGGGGCCTGATTTTTTAAGACTTTGTATGTGAGGAGAAGGATTTTAAATTCAATTCTGGATTTAACTGGTAGCCAATGAAGAGAATCTAATATGGGAGAAATATGGTCTCTCTTTCTAGTCCCTGTCAGTACTCTCGCTGCAGCATTCTGGATTAACTGAAGGCTTTTCAGGGAGCTTTCAGGACAACCTGATAATAATGAATTACAATAGTCCAGCCTAGAAGTAATAAATGCATAAACTAGTTTTTCAGCATCACTCAGAGACAGGATGCTTCTAATTTTAGAGATATTATGTGAATGCAAGAAAGCAGTCCTACATATTTGTTTAATATGCACGTTGAACGACATATCCTGGTCAAAAATGACTCCAAAATTCCTCACAGTCTTACTGGAGGCCAATGTAATGTCAGATTTTTAGGGCCCAGTACAATAACCTCAGTTTTATCTGAATTTAGAAGTAGGAAATTAGAGGTCATCCAGGCCTTTATATCTTCAAGACATGCCTGTCTTGAAGATTACCTAATCACCAATTACCTAAACAGGTAATTGGTGTTTGTCATCTGGCTTCATGGATAGATACAGCTGGGTATCATCTGCATAGCAATGAAAATGTATGCTATGCCTTCTAATAATACTGCCTAAGGGAAGCATGTATAATGTAAATAGAATTGGTCCCAGCACAGAACCCTGACGAACTCCATAATTAACTTTAGAGTGTGAAGAAGACTCCCCATTTACATGAACAAATTGGAGTCTATTTGATAAATATGATTGAAACCACTGTAATGCAATTTCTTTGATCCCCAAGGTATGTTCTAATCTCTGCAGTAAAATATTGCAGTTATGAAATGTTCAGATGAAAAGAGTCACAAGAAAACATTTTGTCCCTAGCAAGATACCTTCTTTCATGTGACAGCTGTCTAAATCTTCCCTTTTCCCTCTCTGCAGTTATAAACATGATAAAATTAGTTCTCAGTAGGCCCATTTAATGTAACATTGGTGGCTTCATCAATGTGTTAAAGTGACAGCATTCTGTCATTCAGACTCAGGTCACTGCTATGTTAGTGTTCCTCACAACAATGAGACATATCCATAACATAACAGTACATACAGTATGTACAATAATTGCCATATACTTGAGCTTGGTCAGTAGATCAGTGACAGCGTGGTTAGAGATGCCATGTTATACATGTTTTTATTTATACATTCTTTAGTAGACCTTAAATTTTTTTTTTTTTAATAAAAATATCCTGACAGCTGTGATAGGTCTCAGTGGACCTGTGACTAATTATTTAACTATAGCTTAGAAACTGTGTAAAGGCTCATCCATCTCAAATGAAGAAAAGTTCAAAACTTGCCGTTAGATCCTCTTCAGTCCCGTCTCCATGTCAGTGGCCATTTATTATGATGACGTTCTGTCACGTGTGTAACTGTGTGCAGCTCTCTTGCTTTGGAAGCGCTCATCAAAGGGTCCTGCTGCTGTCTGATGCTGCAGGTATGTAATAAACTCAAAAGAAAGACTTCTAGTAACAGCTGGAAGCAAGAAACGAAACTGTTTGTTTAGTCAAACTCCAGATTCTGTTTGTTACTAATGACTCTGACCTGTTACAGACTCTTCTTCATAAAGACATTACTATAAAGTCAGTGAAGAAGTCAACACAGATGAAAGGTATTAGCTGATTTCGGAATGTTTTTCTAACCAATTTTTCAAGAGAGCATTTTTATTTTTATTTGTGTCCCTTAAGTTTTGGTGTCCCTATATATCTGGGATCAGGTTTCATAAATTAGTCTAATTTAATTTATGCTTCTTCTCAGGTAGTGACATGCTGAAAGACACTAAAGCAGGTATTTTTAATAATGAAGGAGGACTAAATAACAAAAACAGAATAAATACAAAACCATTCATATTAGGCAAATTGCTGTTCCAAACATCGGTGTATTCCTGTTATTTACACAATTAACATATACTTGACTCGTCTCAAACATTATGGCTAAAAGCTATTAATTAGAGTGCTGATCAGAGATGCAAACAGAGCAACTGTGGAAGAGTCGATAATTAACGTTGGCTGCAGCAACAAATGAGCTTTAAATGAAGATTGTCAGCCGATGTGTTGTCTCTTTAATAGTGAATTAACGCATCCTTCAAAGCAGTGAGCGAATTTGAAAGTTGTTGCATATGTCTGGCTCAGAGCTACAATATTCTGCGAGTGCTAAGCTGTGAAGCAGAGGAAAGCGTTGGATTTGGATATAGAAATGGCCGCTGTTGTTGTTGTTTCTCAGCTGGCTGAATCATTTTACATCCTGTTCTCACTGAGAGACGCAAACACACAGCAGAGGGGTGAAGTGAGGCTTCCTGCAGCCAAGCTGTTCTCCCAGCTGTCACAGCAGCTACACTTTTTTTTCTTTTACCCTGCTGAAAACCTTCCTCGCTTCTCTGCACCCAGACAACACACAGTATACATTTTATAGCACATGTACATACACAGGTGCTGCATGTTGTGTGCACCATGTGTTTCTGCTGGACCCCTGCTGTCATTCAGTCAAGGTGCATTAAATTATCCAGGCTTTCATTGTTCAAGTAAGTATGCCTTTAAAAATGTATTTGTGGGGTTGAAGAGGGTTTACTACAGAAAAAACAAACATTTATGACTAGAATACATTTAGAGTTATGGGAGGTGACGTGATTGCTGAGAGGTTTGGGGGAAAATTCCATCAGCCTGAGTCCCTGGTTTAATTTCTAGCTGGCCAGACCTTTGCTGCATGTCATTCCCATGCTCTCTTTCCCACATTTACCCACATTTACTCTTGCTCTGTACTGACACTATCTGATTAAAGGCAAAGAAAAAAAAAAAAGAAATTGACCAATGATATGTATGGGTTTTGTAAAGTCCTAAAGAGTGCTGCATTCTGTTCCCTCACAAAAAAGTATCATTGGTTACTAACTCCTCAACCCATAAAGTTTTGATTTCAGCAAAGTCTAACAGGGATCTGTTTTGCTTTACAAAATATATACATACAGGATATATATATATATATATATGTGTGTGTGTGTGTGTGTATATGTATATATATATATATATATATAGTACTATGCAAAACTCTTGAGCAACCCCTCATTTCTTTATATTTTGTTTCTAAGGAGCCAGACTTTCATGTAATTTTTTAAAATGCTCTTGAGCAATAGCAATCTGAAAGACTTTCAAAGTTTTTCATTGGACATTGGCTGCTTTTTCACTCATTTTCAGTCCAGTCCTTGTACCTGACCATTTTCAGAGGAATGTTTTTTTTTATGTGTTAAGCCACTTAACACTGACCTATGAATCATTCAAGCATAAAAAGGCACCTAACTCAAGGGATGAACCAGTGTTGTGTCTACACATAACAGACAACTTAGCAAAGAATCAGTTTACATTGTATCTTTAGGCACTTTGCTCCTAGCAACCTGTTGCAAAAACACATAATTTGTTCACATTTCTTTAGCTAAATCTATGACAAATGCCAAATATAACACAGTTTGACAGGCGTAAAATTGTATTTTTGCACCAACAAGGTGATTCTTAAAGAACTATTACCCAAAAACTTGGCATATCAGCATGGTGTGCAGTGTGTCCTTAAAAAATTTGAGGAAACTGGACAAGTGGAGGACAGAAGAAGTGGCAGGCCTACAAAACTATCTACAGCAGATGAACAGTATGTGAAATTCATGTCCTTAAGAAAGAGGAAAAAATCCAGCAAAGACCTGACACAGGACCTGAGAGATGCATCTGGCCCTTATGTTGATCCATCTACTGTTCCCTGAAGCCTCATCAGAAATGATCTCAGTGGAAGGGTGGCTGACAAGAAGCCATTCTTAAGGAAGGGCAACAAGAAGAAAAGTTTGAGGTATGCCAAATTACATAAGAACTGGACTGAAAATCAGTGACAACAGGTCTAATGGAGTGATGAATCCAAATTTGAAATTTTTGGCTCAAGTCCTTGTCAGTATGTACGGAGGAGGTCAGGAGAGAGGTACAACAGTGAGTGTCTACAGCCATCTGCAAAACACGGTGGAGGCTCTGTCATGGTTTGGGGCTGCATTTCAGCCAGTGATGTTGGAGATCTTGTCAAAATTGGTGGAATTATGAACGCAGGAAAATACAGTCAGATTTTGATCTACCAGCAATGCCATCCGGAAAGCATCTGATGCAGTAAAAGCATAGCTAAATAGAAAAACACACAATGAAACACTATCAGTCATGGATTGGCTTCCCCAGAGCCCGGATCATCTACTGTGGGATCATCTTGACAGAGAACGGAACAAAAGGCTTTAAATGTCCTTGAAGAAGTCTGGAGAACTATTCCTGAAGACCACTTAAAGAAATTAGAAGAAAGCTTGCCTAACAGAGTTCAGGCTGTGCTGAAGAATAAAGGTGGTCATACCAAATATTGACTTTCAAGCTCGTTAGAATTGTACAAACTCTGTTTTTTCCTTATATACTGTATTTGGTGGCCCAAGACTTTAGCACTATACTGTATAAAGGGTATATAAACAAAAAGGTTTGCTGGGGGACAGAAAAATCGGCTAGACCATAATCCTGTATTACTGTGTGTGCAGATGTTGTGTAGATACAATTTACCAAATAGAGCATTTGAAAAGTTCAAAGGTTTTATTATAACATAGGAAAACATATTGCATTAGGCACCAGTTAGTTTAACTTTTATACATGTACTGTATGTCAGTATCTAAAAAAGTTCTGTAATATTGTAATAATATTTTTACTAACTGCCCCACCCAAACACATTAGAGACATTGATTGACAAGCGAAAGATCCCCGGTTCGATTCCGGGAGGAGACACAGATCCCCTTTGGGTTTGCGTCAGGAAGGGCATCCGGTATAAAAATCTGCCAAATCAAACATGTGGAGCTAATACACTCTGGTGACCCCTTGTGATTAAGGGGGCAAGCCGAAAGTAGCTTCTAACAATGAAAGGTCTGTAGTTTTGAAAACCTACAAATCAAGTTGGTGGGTAAAACAGTGTATTGCTAAATATAAATATACAGTTCACAGCTCACACTGGATATGAAAAAGTCTTATTTATGGAAAACATTTAGGAGTGAAGAGGCATGTAAAGACATGTTGTTGATGCATCAGATTTTTAATGTAGCAGCTACAGCGCCTCGTCTCCCACACCAAAATATAACCACCGTCTCTGTCAGAGGATCAGGAAGCTGGTTGTGGTGTGCGTAGGTAGCTCAGAGGTTCAGTCACTAGATATTTACTGGGCACACAGCAACAGTAATGGAAGCAGCAGCAAGTCCAAAGAAACAGCTGCTACAGCAGACTCGTTCCTCAACCCTAATAATGCTGTTAGTATCCAGTACAGCAGGTTTCTTCCTGTTGCTGTTTTTTTGACGTCACATCCTCTGTGTTCCCTCAGTGTTGGAGAGGAAAATGTCCACTCGCCAGAGCAGAGAGGAGCTCATCAAGAAAGGACTCCTGAAGGAGGTTTATGAGAAAGGTGAGACTCCACACCGCAGAGGTGAGAAAAAAAATGGCAAATGTTGCAGTGCTGATTATTCTAATTATTTTGACTTGATTTTCATTTTGCATTTTAAATATGAAAGATTTTCCAGTTGCAGCTTTTCACTTGTGACTCTTGCTTTTCTCCTTCAGTTTCCACTGGTTTCAGTCTCTTACTATGGCAGGGTTCTCCCTCCATATTATCAGCAGTGGTGTAGTGCTATTTGTTTAAGTACCACAGTGCACCAAAGACTCACACAAACTTTTGCACAGCTGTAACTCATTTCCAAGGCTTTGTAAACTATTTTTCCTACAGTGGCAAGTTTACTTACATTAGTCAGCTGTGACTGAGCACAAAGTCAAATGTTAGAATGACCTTGGGAATAGTTCATCTTTCTCTCCAGTCTCATCTCTGTGTGTGCCTGTCTGACCCTCTCCGTCATCTGATATTTCACAATAAAAGCCTCAATAAGAAATGATGGCTGTGGGTTTCTTTCCGGGCCCTTTAAATGAATATGTTGACTTTGTATAAACAGTGCAGTGCACTGACTTTAAAAGGGCAGTTACTCAAATATCACCAATTTTCCCTATCCAGCGGAGGAATTTAGCAGCTATGGGCTGTACAGGTAACTCAGTATTTGAGGAAAGACAGCATTCACGAATAAATGGTTGAGTGATTAAAAAAACATTTATGCTCAGTTCTAGTCATCACTGTTAGTTTGCATAAACTGTTTTAGCTGTTTAAGGTGAAATCCTCTTTTGCGTGTAAGTGCATGAGTTGATGTCGTGAATCAATGAACACATAAATATAGCTATTTAATATGTTTTTTTATTGGCACTCTTGCATGATGATGACACACATAGTGGTACACCTAAGAAAATGTATATGAATGAACCAGATTAATATTAACAGTTAGACTGACTGCAAATATTTAATTCTCTCACTTGGAGGAAAAAAACACATCAAGCGTTGTTCTGCTAATTCTGTATGTAAGCTATAAGCAGTTTCAGTATATTTTCAGCTGTCAAGGCAACATACGAGTCATTCAAATTTCTGTTTTGCACTCATGAATAGTTTTTTTTTGATGTAATGTAAAACATTAAAAACAGCCCATTTCACAATATATTGATATAGGAAAAATGTTACTATAATATTTATTTTGTGGCTCTGTAGAGTAGTGGTTTACACATTTGCCTGACAAGTGAAAGATCCCTAGTTCGATTCTGGGAGGAGACACAAATCTCTTTGGGGTTGTGTGATTTGGAAAATCTGCCAAATCAAGCATGCGGAGCTACCCGCTGTGAAGTCTCCTTGCAAATAAAGAAAGCAGCTGAAAGTAGCTTTTTTTTCCATTATTATTATCATAAAAAAATTCCAACATAAACATGTTGGAATGTGTGATTGTTCTATCTTAATGTGATAATAGCATCCTCCAGGAAGGCCAGTTCCTTTTTATTTTGCTATTTTAAAAAAGGCGATCCAGATCTTCGCCAGAATTTTTTTGGATCTTCTTTCTTCTGTGCTTCACCGCAACACGGAGTGTCATGACATTTAGCCTGGGGGTTTGTTGTGCAATGTTGTTGACAGACAGACAGCAGTGAACACAAGCCTCTGCCTCCGCTCATGTCTCGGCGGAGGAAAGCTTGCTGCTCTGAACTGCACCTTACCATCTCATTACTGAATACTCTGTGAATTATTATTTACATGAATTGATATTTTTTTTAATTAAGTTAAAAAAGAGAAAATTATGATGTCTACAAGTTTCTCTCAAAGAGAGATTTAAAATGATACAAAAGTAGTAGGGTAGTGATTTCTTTAACTAAATTTAATTTGCAATAATTTCTCCAAACTAGGAGGTGGGCCCCAAAGCCTTCTCTCTATTTTTCTATGATCACTGTTTTTTATTAATGTTTGTTGCCTCTGAAAATGGGGCACTGTGTTTAAAAACACTTTTGTTAAACTTTTGTATAATTAAAGCCAAAAGTCTGCAGGTCATACAAATCTTGAATATTTGATTTAAAATCCACTGTGGTGGTGGACAGAGGCAGAATTACAAAATATGTCATTGTCCAAATACTCTGGCCCTTACTTGATAATTTATAATAAAATCATTACAGTTGTTTGCAGTGTACGTCTTGATGCATGCACAATAATCCAGTCTCTCTGTCCAGGATCACTGAGAGGGTGGTCACTGTCCTACATGTGTAAATAGACTGGAGTGTCCTGGCCTGAAGAGATGGCTCTTCTGTGTTGTACCCTCCACTTAGTTAGGGGTTGTTTGGTTTCCCCGATGTATAGTTCACAGCAATCCTCTTGGCACTTAACCGCATATGATGTATTACTCTGTGCTGGGGGACGTGATCCTTGGGGTGGACCAGTTTTTGGGGTTTGCAGTGTATTTTCTGTTAACAAACTGATTAAGTGAAATATTGTTTCAGTGTAGCTCTCAATCTAAACTACACTGTTACCTAATTCATATTTTCTCTGTGTAACAAAAAAACCAAAAAAGAAAACTACATAAGCAGTTCTCCTCCTCTGCCTTCCGATTTCTGCTTGGCTTTCATTCGCCTACTTTTGAATGTCAGTCTCTGTCTTTCTGTGCAGATGCCACATCTCTGACCGTCCGGGAGGAGATGGAGAATGGCCGTTCCGCGGTGCTCGGCTCCAGCCTGTCAGAGTCTGAAGGTAGTGAGCTGATGGAAGGAGCGGCGGCAGCTGTAGGTAGGCAGCAAAGCCTCAGCACCATTGTAACCTCTTTAGGTATTTGACCCACTGTGCCCTCTGACTGCTTTGTTATTTCTTTTCTTTTTTTTTTCTTCAGGGTCACTGGAGTTTCAGATGCCCAGTGATAGTGTAAGTCAACAGGACCATGCCCAGACATCCAGTCAGGCTCCGCCCACAAAGAAATCCACTGTATATCTGGCTGATAGTGCTGAATCAACTCTCTCCAGACCTCCAACGCTACACAAACAACCTCCCGCTCTGCCACCCAAGCCTTTCAGCAGGCTACCCAATCACATTACAGGTGAGTGTGTCTCCATGCACCCTCATAACTGCATTTGTGCACATATGCCTAATCCTTCCACATCCTCCTTCTCGTGCAGATGGTGCCCCCGTGAAGTTGCCATGTATGTCGGCAAAGTTATCTCCTCCTCTACCTCCAAAGAAGCTCATGATTGCCGTACCTGCAGGGAGCATGGAGCCCTCTTCTCTCGCCTTCCAGAAGTGCCCCGCCCCTCCCAGCCATGCTCCACTGGGCGCACACTCGCTGCAGTACGGGACGCTGCCTATTCCTCTCCACCCGCCCAGCCGAATCATAGAGGAGCTCAACAAGACCCTGGCCCTCACCATGCAGAGGTTTGAGAGGTGAGGATCACACGAGAGAGGCCAGAAAGTCTAGAAAACATCAGAGAATAGTGAAAAAGCCTGATAAATTGATGGCTTAAGACTTAACTATAACGTAAGACAGAAACAGAAAATCTTCATTTAAGAAGGTAGAACCATCATATTTTTGCTTCTTTTGCCTAAAAAAACAAAACAAAAACATCTGTCTGATTTTCACAGTAGTTTTTTTTAAACCTTGGCACTAAAGCCAGCCTTGTGTAACTTTTGCTAAGCAGCAGAATGTGGAGAACAGAGAACTTGGTTGCTCCCTTATTCCCATGGGGTCTCCACAGTGGATGGATCCACATGTTGCTTGTGACCCCCTGAGGCTAGCTTTGTGTCTCCTCCCGGAATCAAACCAGGGATCTTTCACATGTAAGCCGAATGTGTTAACCACTACATTACAGAGCTCCACAAAAAGTGGAGAATGATCAGCCCAAAAGATCACACAATGATTATACGATGAGCTTTTGGAGCAGAATCACAATCTACAATTTGAATCTGAATTCTTCCCACAGATTTAGTTGAACTCAAACCTCAAAGACCCAACTCACAAAACCCATCCACGGCACAAGATGATTTTAAGATTCATAAATGGATATTTATAGTTTTTAGCAAGAATATGGCTGCACAGCACTTATACAACCACAGTAACCCTCTATTTTTTATTAGTAAGTCAGAGCTATCCAATTTATAAAAACAAATCCTTAGACTTTGTGTTGGATAATCTTTATGGCTTTCAAAGTTGTGCTTGGATTTGGATGCAGTTGGGCTGTCAGATCATAGTTTCTGACACCAGAATAAGATTTAGTAATGCTTTTTGCTGCCACCTGGATGGGCATTTTTAGGATTCACATTCAGAAAAGATTAGATTGTGTTCTAGTCTTTCTGAAATGAGTCACAGCTGCCATCCATGTGGCTTGTTGTCTACAGTGACAGGTTATGTTTTTCATCAAAGCAGGTGTAGCTGCTTACACCACATGCCTTTGTTGCTCTGATTAAAAACACAAAATTAACAGAAGACTAATCCACAATAATGAAATAATGCTTTTTTTTTTAAAACACCTGAATATGAATATGCAGTACACCACCACTGAATGTTTTGTGCCACAGCAGCCCCTCCTCTCATCTGAAGCCTTGAGCATGCAGGTGGGTTGATATTCATGGAGGAACCAGAAGGGAACAGGAGCAGGTCCTATATTAAAATGTCAAAACCAAGAAAGGTGTGAGCCTTTAAGAGAAGTTGTTCGAGGTGTTGTTTATTAGTTTGCTAACAGAACTTTAGCTTAATATTAGCTTCAGCAACACAGCTGAGATTTTCTAAACCCTTCCCTGTTTAAACTTGCTCTTAAAGTTGTGCAGTTTCTCAGTAGTTCTTCTGCCTCTCCACCTGCCTGTCTGTACAAACATCTCAGGTTTCTGCTCCCTCGTGAAGAGAGCAGACTGACAGCATGTCACACATGGAAAGCTGAGTGTTCTTTCATTACTCCTGGTATCTCACTTATGGAAGCATATGGGTTACATCCCTTGCTCTTCACTACTTCACACCTGCACATCCATCACTATGATTGGTGGCCTGTCTAAGGATTCATTTTTATCCAGCAAGCTTCTGCGTTAGGCAGCTGGTGTGTTTCGTGTATTACTGATGTGCTTTTTGGGTAGCTACCCAGCCACGTATCTGTCTCTTCATTGATTGGATCCTACTTTTTGTGCTGAAATTATGTGGCTGAAAATTCAGAAAACTGAAGAAATTCATGTGTTCTTTTGCAACTTAAACCCCCTTCTCACAACAGTGAGCATATACCTGTGACATTCTGCCCTTTCCTACCAAAACTGCAGTTCCATGATGCACGCTGTTCCCACGGTGATGATCGACTGTGACGACGACAAAGAGAACCTCCCCAACGAGGCGGACTACGAGGACCTGCCGGGTATGTACAAGGATGAGGAAGAGGAGGAAGATGAGGAGGAAGAAGATGACGAGGAGGAAGAGGAAGATGAGGAAGAAGACGAGGATGATACACTGTTTACAAGTAAGCATCTTTATGTCTCTCTGTGGTAATATTACTATTCTTTGCATTTAGTGCATATGTGGTATTTTTTATTCCAACTACTTAGCTTGACATTAAGCACTTATAGTGTGTTAATTTAATTCATGCACCTGCTGGCTTAGACAGCTTCAGTGTTTTCTGCTTTTCCCTTGCTTGCTTTTCCAGAGGTCGCCATTTGCAAAGTCAAGAATAGCCGTTTGCTGCTAAACCTGCTTACCTGGTATTGTCCCCAGAAATCCAGCTCTACTGGGCTGGGCTATCCGGGCTCTACTCAGTATCGTTGCACAAGAAACAAAGTCACTCGTGACATAACATCCTCAGAGCTGATGCTTGTAATTGGAGATAGGAATTCTTTATCACAGTGTGCTATGTGTGTAGTGGATTTAGTTTATTTTGCAAAAGTAATATATGCGTAATACATGAGAGAATGGGAAAAGAAGAGATGGTGTAAATGAGAATGAAAACATGCATTAGCTGGATCTCACCCGGGAGACAAAGTAGGAAAAACAGACAAATTAAAGCTGTAATAATTGATCTTTTGCCACTAGGGGGCAGAAGAACTGTACAAAACTAAAAATAAATAAATAAAATAACATGTCAAATCATGGCTAACATTTCAGCAAACAGTCATGCTAGTACACATCCAGCAAATGTACGACATCCCAGCAGCCTCAAATCTCTGTCCGCCTGCTAAGTGCATTAATCACACATCATTTACCTTTGGTTTCATTTTCTCTAAATACTACCTGGCCTTATCTAAAGCAGTCGGGTCTATTATAGAAGAAAAGACATAAAGGTTTAAAATATGGGGATTTTGACAGCTCATTATAGTGGGGGTGTGGTGCCCAGTCCGCTACTTTATAATCTAACATGTTACACTCATATAAAATAAATCAAGTTTAAGGGACAATAAGCACTCAAGCAAGTAGTGTAATCCAGTGCAATTCAATTCAATTTTATTTATATAGCGCCAAATCACAGCAACAGTCGCCTCAAGGCACTTTGTATTGTGGGGTAAAGACCCTACAATATTAGACAGAAAATCCCAACAGTCAGACGACCCCCTATGGGCAAGCACTTGGCGACAGTGGGAAGGAAAAAACTCCCTTTCAACAGGAAGAGACCTCCGGCAGAACCAGACTCAGGGAGTCTCTCGCAGAGAGAGCAGAGGGAGATAGGACAAAAGACACACAATGGGAGAGAGCCAGAGTTTAATAATCCGTTTAGATCACCAGCAGGTATCTGAAAAGGTAAGACAGACTATATTATTAGATTTACCTTTGAGAAAACCCTGAAAAACAACAAAGAGGAAATAGATGGGTACAATAATGAGAACTACAAAAATATGTAAAGCACAAGAAGACACTCTATACTATAGATCTCTTGTTGAGAGGCTGCTACAGCTTAGATAACTTAGATAACCGTCTACTCATCCATTTCCTATTCCATTTGTTCAATAAAGGCACATTGGCCATGAAGGTTTTACGAAAAGACTCTCTGGCCATCAAGTTGAGTAACCGTCCATCCAAAAGGGAGCTGGAGGAGAAGAACATCCTGCCACTGCAGTCGGACCAAGAGCGGCTCGAATCCCGGCAACAGACAGCCACCAAACTGACGAGGTGAGCTTCCGAATTTAGAGCACGCATGCTGATGTGGCACTGAGCCACTCGGAGGAATTGTACACACGCCCACATCACTCATCACATGCAGACCGAGTCACCTGCAAAGTGTTTCAACCCATGCGAGCTGTGATAGATGTGACCTGGCTGCTGAAGGGAGCAGATGATGGAAGATGAGTCATAATGCAGGGACGACGCAGAGCAGAGAGGGAGAGAGATTAAAGGTGAAGAACAGGGCATGCAGAAGGAAAGAAAACGGAAAGAGGAGAATAGTATCATGATTATAAAGGTGAGTGCAGGCTACAAGAGACATGTACAGACACAAAATGTTTCTCAAAATAATCACATAAAGTATGAATCATTCTTACTATGCCAAGTGGCAACCTACAGGGCTCAAAAATGAAGCCAGTGCATAAATGCAAAAAGCTGCAGTTTCACTAATGGCCACTTGAGGCCACATAGACTCCCATTTTAAAATGGCAAAGTTTTATAGGAAAAATAATCATGCTTACAGCCTGGTGCAGCTTGTAGCTAATTTACCCCTTCATGGCAGTTGCAGAAGGGAGTGAAATTTGGTAGAAGTTATACATCAGACCCTTTCCAGATGGTATTGCATGGTGGATCAAAATCTGATGGTACTTTCCTGCATTCATAATTCCATCAATTGTGACAAGATCTCTAGCACCACTGGCTGAAATGCAGCTCCAAACCATGACAGAGCCTCCACCGTGTTTTGCAGATGGCTGTAGACACTCACTGTTGTACCTCTCTCCTGACCTCCTCCGTACATATTGACGACAATTTGAACCAAAAATTTCAAATTTGGATTCATCACTCCATAAGACCTGTTGCCACTGATTTTCAGTCCAGTCCTTGTGTAATGTGGCATATCTCAGACTTTTCTCCCTGTTTCCCTTCCTTAAGAATGGCTTCTTGACAGCCACCCTTCCACTGAGACCATTTCTGATGAGGCTTCAGTGAACAACAGATGAATCAAATGAAGGGCCAGGTCTTTGCTGAATTCTTTGCCATTTCCTAAGGACATGACTTTCAGATACTTTTCATTTGCTGTAGATCATTTTTAGGCCTGACACTTCTTCTTTTGTCCTCCACTTGTCCAGTTTCCTCAAATTTTAAGGACACACTGCACACCATGCCAAGATATGCCGAGTTTTTGGCTAATAGGTTTTTGTGAATCACCTTATTGGTACAAAAATACTATTTAATGCCTGTCAACCTGTGTTATCTTTGGCATTTTTCATAAATTCAACTAAAGAAATGGGAACAAATGACGTTTTTTGCGACAGGCTGCTAGTAACAAATTTCCTAAAAATATAATTTAAAATTGGTTCTTTGCTAACTTGTCATATGTTGAGTTAGGTGCCTTTTTTTTTTTTAATGAAAATGAGTGAAAAAACAGTCCAAAGTCCAATGTCCAAAGAAAACTTTGAAAGACCTTCAGAAAGCCTGGAGAACTATTGCTCACAAGCAGTTTAAAAAATTACAAGAACGTCTGGCTCCTTGGAAGCAAAATATAAAGAAATGAGGGGTGACTCAAGACTTTTGCACAGTACTTTACATAGCTACATCATACCACCGTATTGCAGTATCAGTACAAAAGCTATGATCCTTTTTGATGTTCATCTTATGTCACCACTTGCTGTAACATATGGCCCATTACCCATTTATTCCAGGCAAATCTGAAAAGTGTTAATGGTATACACAAAGTAATATTCTACAAGATGTTCCATTATATTAAAATAATGGACTTTCACAGAGAATATGGCACTCCCCTTGAAATCATTGTGCTCTTTGTTTCCACTTATATACATTGCTTAGACATATTTACAGTGGTGTGAAAAAGTGTTTGCCCCCTTCCTGATTTCTTATTTTTTTGCATGTTTGTCACACTTAAATGTTTCAGATCATCAAACAAATTTTAATATTAGTCAAAGATAACCTGAGTAAATATAAAATGCAGTTTTAAATGATGATTTCATTTATTAAGGGAAAAAAGATATCCAAACCTACCTGGCCCTCTGTGAAAAAGTAATTGCCCCCTAAACCTAATAACTGGTTGTGCCACCCTTGGCAGCAACAACTGCAATCAAGTATTTGTGATAACTGCCAATGAATCTTTCACATCACTGTGGAAGAATTTTGGCCCACACTTCTTTGCAGAATTGTTTTAATTCAGCCACACTGGAGGGTTTTCGAGCATGAACGGTCTGTTTAAGGTCATGCCAAAGCATCTCAGTCAGATTTATATCCAGACTTTGACTAGACCACTCCAAA
>VUQI01056891.1:0-11358 GCA_015106735.1 Paratilapia polleni
CATGGTCAGCCCAATCTCCAGACCTGAACCCCATTGAAAACTTCTGGAATGTGATCAAGAGGAAGATGGATGGTCACAAGCCATCAAACAAAGCGGAGCTGCTTGAATTCTTGTGCCAGGAATGGCATAAAGTCACCCAACAGCAATGTGAAAGACTGGTGGAGAGCATGCCAAGATGCATGAAAGCTGTGATTGCAAATCAGGGTTATTCCACCAAATATTGATTTCTGAACACTTCCTAAGTTAAAACATTAGTAATGTGTTGTTTAAAAATGAATATGAACTTGTTTCTTTTGCATTATTTGAGGTCTGAAAACACTGGAGCTTTTTTGGTATTTTGACCATTTTTCATTTTCTGCAAATAAATGCTCTAAATGAAAATTTTTGTATTTGGAATTTGGGAATTATGTTGTCAGTAGTTTATAGAATAAAACAAAAATGTTCATTTTACTCAAACATATACCTATAAATAGCAAAATCAGAGAAACTGATAATTTTGGAGTGGTGTCTTTTATTTTTTTTCCCCAACAAAATTATTTTCTGAGCTTGAGAATGTTTATCGTTTATGGTTTTATATTTTAACTAGCCAATACTCTGATATTTTTGGATGTGTCTGTCCCAAATTACAGATCTTGATTCATTTTGATGGTAAAAAGACAGGTTTCAGGCTTTTAATTTGAATAGTTTTTGAGATATTCATGTTCAAACATTGCCTCAGATTTCAAAGTGGGGGAAAAAAATATATATATCTTGAAAAGTATTTGATATATGAAGCTAAAATTTCACAGCAATCATTATAATATATCCAAACTTTGGATCATAAACTTTTAGGCAAATTGAGCAGAAGGCCCACAATGATTTGAGATGGAATGTCCCATACTTGCCTACATACCTGCCTCTTTTGTTGCATTAACATTGTGGTTTCCCTTTGGGATTAATGAAGCTCACACCTAGACTGTGCTTTAAAAAGCAAATCCATCTGATAGGAAACTAAGATTTTCTTTTGTTTCTCAAAAGAAATCTCACTTTATATTTCCTTTAACAAAACAATTTCCCAAATATGGGATAAATAAAGTATTTCTTATCTTTGTCTTTTTAGCAGTGAACATATACAAAAAGGGTGAGGTGATTCCGTAATTACTGAGAAAAAAAGAGCAGGTGTGCATATATGAAGGTGCCAAACCAGAAAAACAAGTTGAATAAAAGGAGGAGAGGCCTGTGTGTATTTGGCTCCAAGTAAAAGTAAATCCTTATAACATTTATAGAAAAATGACATTTCAATTTGTAGAATCTTCCTGTGTGTGTCAAAAGCACAAATATGTTGTTGTTCCTGCTGATGTGCTGACTTGTCAGTAAAAGTGATTTGTATTGACTAAAGCTTCTAGAAAATGCTCGCTCTTTCTTCTCTTTGACAAAGACAAGATTGGACTGGTTTCCGACTTTTAGTTGAGTCGATTTTTTTGTTTCCTGTTTAGTCACCAGAAACTGTCTTAGTTCAATAGAGTGAGTCCTCATCATTGAGTTAGCAGCAGGAAGCTGCTTCACAATAAAGGGAATGAATCAAAGCAGGTCCTGAGCATCACTCACCGATGGCGTCGATCTCATCCATGAAGATGATGCATGGCTGGTGGTCCCTGGCATAGTTGAACATTTCTCTGATCAGCCTGGCACTTTCACCAATGTACTTGTCCACGATGGAACTGGACACCACCTACAGCAGCCACAAAATAAACTGAGCAGCTGTACTGCAGCGTGGCGGTACACTCCTTATGGAGCCACTGAAACTTACCTTCAGAAAGTTACAGTCCAGCTGACTGGCCACCGCTCTGGCAAGCAGAGTTTTCCCAGTGCCTGTTTCACGACAAATCATCATCAGGAAATCAATAAGGACCAAAGACCTGACCACATTACTCTCAGTAACGTAGCCCAACTCATAAAACAAAGACTATAGAAAACATGGACAACCTAATAGCACCCCAAAAGTGAAGCCAAAATGTCTATCGCCCCCTGGTGTCTGGCTGCAGTATAGGTCATAAACCCCACCCCCTCCTTGTTAGCGGATGGGACTGAGGTCAAACTAAAACAAAAAAAGCTTACCTCAGATAAATTTTTCCCACAGATGCTTTCTGCCATTTTAAATAGGTCTCATCATGCTGATTTGGGTTCAAGGGTTCACTTTTCTCGTGAGTTTGATTTTAATTACTAACTTGAAGCTGTAAAATTGGGGTGTAACGTCATGATGACAGTTTTGACAGCTGCTGTAACAGAGAAACTTGCGTATCTCTGTTCGGGAATTGCAGCTAGAGTAAAGATGCTGAGAGGAGGTCCAGCGTTTGCTTTCCATAACCAAGACTGTGTGTTTCAAATTGACAGCATGAGGTGTTTGGCAGTAAACTGGACTAACCAACATAAAGGACCTGAGGGATCATCGTACTTTATTCGTTAAGTTAAATGTGTATTGGGCTTATAAGCTAATCAGTAAATTAACATCCTTAGTTAGCTAGCTAAGACCAGCAGTAAGCTATCAGGGGAAAAGCTTTGGGTTTTGGGTAGCTAATCCATGCACATGAATGAATTTACCCTGACTAAAGAAATCATTCTGTTGTGCCTGAATGTTAATTACAAGTCAGTGCTGCAGTTCAGACATTAGTTCTGCTGCTCTGACTTGTAATAAACAGAAGGATGTTCAGACATGCAGCAGCAGCCAAAGATGAAATGTTTATATGAGAAACAGAAAAGTCATCGGTCTGCTCGGTCACTAACGTTACCATTACTGTACTTTTACTACGAGTATTATACTGAAACAGTAACAGACTGGACCCTTCTTCAGCTCCTGTGCAGAGCGGAGATGATTATTAAATATCTGCAAACAGCAACATGTTTCCATCTCTCTCCACATGTGTACAGAAAGTAACATTAAAATAAAATTCACAATTAGTAACATTGCTGCGGTTAAAAAGTGTGCACTTCAACAGTCCGTTATTAACGGTGGATTTAACGCAGTAATAACCAAAAATGAATTACTCAGAGGACTCAACATGTTCTCACAGTATTCTTAGCTAACGTTCACAAACTGTTGGTTATGTCATTTCACTGGTTTCTAGCAGATATCTCAGTTTGTTGATGGTAATTCACAGAAATATGTATGAAATACTGAAAACAGGCTCATGTCCACAGAATAAAAGAAAACAGGGTTTAACCAAAGCTGTCTGTATGTGGCCGACCTGTTTATCTCATTTTTTAAATTAACATTAAAACTAGTTTAAGTCTTGTAAACTCAGTCTGACACAAACCAGCCCCTCCTTTCTGTTTACCTGGGTTACAAAGTGAAATATTTAAAAAAAAATAAATAAATGAAAATAGCAAAGCCTAATATTTATGACCTGAAACCAAAGGATGATATTTGGTATATTATTAATAAGTCAAAATTGAAGTTTAATTTTTCTATAGAGGAATCTTTCACCACCAACTCTTTATACTTTCAGCTTTGGTACTGAGAGTTTTTGTTTCAAATATCCAGCTTAAAAACTCTACTCAGTGAGGTGAACCAAAGCAAATCAAGGTGAGAGTTAAAATATTCCAGATTCCCCAAAATATTCATTTCATGCTGCGTCGGGATAAAATGTCAAGCCTGATTAATGAAAATTAAAGTAAAGGAGAGACAGGAGAAACACCCTTCAACCATGTTACAAGTGTTGATGTTGCATAGTTTGTCCACCAGAGGGCACTCTTCCCCTCTCTGTTGGCAACATGTTTTGTTTTTGTTTTTTTCTTCCCCAACTTAGCTTTTAGACAGAGACGGGAAAAAAAATGGAGACTGCTTGGAGAAAAGCAACCAAAATCGTAGGACTTCTTAGCAAACTGTGAAAACATGTTACTGTCTCGTCCCGTTGGCTGTTAGCGATAAATATTTGTAGGTTTCCAATGGGACTGTTTTCACAAGAGTAGTGTGAGGTGAAACTCTGCTTCATGTTTGGCATGAACGCACCATAAAAAGGCAGGTACTTACCTGGAGGCCCATAGAGCAGGCAGCCTTTGGGGGGAATAATGCCGACTCTCTGAAAAAGCTCAGGGTTGGTCAGAGGCAGCTCAATCACCTGCAAGAAAACAGCAGCAGCACCACTGTTTTGGACTCAGCGAACAATAAAAAAATCCTGATGCCCTGCTCATTAAAACCACAATCACTCCAGCCAAAGCCCGACCGTACAAACATAACCTCATGAAATACTCTCACACTGCCACACATACTGGAAAGCAAAGAAGACTTAAAACAATGTAGACTTCATTTGTGAGTTTGGAGAATCTGTCGTACCTCTCTCAGCTCACGGATCTGTTCAGACAAGCCTCCAATCTCAGAGTAGGAGACACTGCCAGGGTCCTCATGGGACATGTTGTACACCAGAGGGTCCACCTCCCTGGGCAGGTACCTTTGAAAAGACAGGTCATACATACACTGGCATCATACAGTGCTTAACAAATTTATGAGACCATCTGTCATAAAAACGACAAAGACCATCCAGCATCACACAGTGCTTTAATGTGGACTCTTTCCTTTTCAGTGAGTTCTCGATGTTTTACCATGGTGAACAGGAGTGAGGAATTTCAAACTGAATTCATGTTTTTATACCCAAATTTGAGCCGACACACTGGACTTCTTTAAGTTAGAAATTAATCAAACATAACATTCAACCACTAAAACTAATGTTTCTGTTCAGTTATGCAAGTAAATAAGTGGAATTTGGCATCTTAATTAAAAAAATAATAATGTGCTTTACTATTTTTTTCAGCTTTTTTGTAAAACAGTAAATTCAAAAATTCATGGATAACAACAATAATTACATTTTAACATTAAAAATATAATTTTGATTATAGAGCTTGCACATACTGGTGGATTAACCATTACAGAAACATCAAAACTGATTTTTGTAATTACCAGTACTGTTAATTTAGGGCAGCTCTGGCATAAACCTTACTTTGGGTTTTGGTCTAATAAATTTGTTAAGCACTGTACGTAGACATATATCATATACAGCTACATACAGGAAGCTTCTTTTTAATCAAACCAGTACAACGCTTCTTCATCACAGCACACTTATAACTTCAGAGAGGGAAAGCCTGCCTCAAGCATGAAGGGGCAGTCTAAGCCATGTTCACTACAACCTAATCAGGACATGACTCTGCTGTGAAACTTGCTGATTATCAGTCAGCGCTGGTTATTCCTGGTGTGTTTGAATGCCACACAGCAAGATGCAGGCACACCAAGAGCATGCGAGTGTTACTGGGGATTTATGCTTCAGCATAAACCATAGGTAGGTAGCTAGGTACACCATAGGTAGGTAGCTAGGTACACCATAGGTAGGTAGCTAGGTACACCATAGGTAGGTAGCTAGGTACACCATAGGTACGTCGCGACCACAAACCCCTCTGAAACCCTGCAGCGTAAGCTGACGTGTACCTCCCTAGAAATGTAACTACACGTCGCATCAACACAGCCCGCAACTACTGTGACTGGCCTGTTCAGTAACATCAATTCCTCCTGTGCATTTCAGGCTACTTTTTTCAAATTTATCAGTGAGAGAATGACAATCATCGCCTCAATATAAGGAATAATAGTCGTAGCGTCAATACAAGGACTGACAAATGTCAGCAGCAGATTCCTAGAGGAAGATTGCCGAAAACTGAGCACAACAAAGAGTGAGGACCCAGGAGGGAAAAAAAGTCCCAGCATTTTATTTGTTTCCATCATAGCTGGCACTGCATGTAAAACACCGGGACAGGACCACAAGGTAATTAACACACAATGCACCACACACAAGCACAAATGCTGGCAGCAACGTCAGCCACTTCCATGGGTTACGTTGTAGGCTCTACAAAGATTCACTGCAGAAGTCTAAATCAGCCCTTAGATGTGATCCCACTAAACCGATTCTAAGTAATGACCATACCCATCTTACCTCATGATAGTAAGCGTAGTCATATCCAGAGCCACTCTGGTTCCTGGCTTCAGCTGGGTCTTGTCCAACTGGAACGAAAAAAGATTAAAGTTCACATTCTATACACTGAAGGCAACATTTGTTGACAAAATTTGATTAATGAAAGTCAAGTCAATACATCATTTTTAATAAGTTGAGTAAACACTGGACATGTTAATGTGTGTCTTTACCTGATATTTCCTTGGCTGTATCAGCCAAAGAAAAGCTAGAATAAAGAGAGACTGCCACTGCTGATGCCAAAATCAAATGAAAACTCTATATTGCATAAAGGAGTCTTTCCAGTTGCTTTACAACATTGTCCACAAAAGACTAACCCAACAAGAGACAAAGAAACAGACACTGTGGCATAGAGCACAGCCAAATGTCTCATTATAAATTGATTTCTATTTTCTCATAGTAGAGAAAATAGTGGAGTGCCATAAAACGTACTCCACCCAATAAATGGAACAAAATACACCACGGCACTTGGAATGCACAGACATGATGTCCTAGGAAATCTTTTAGTCCCAAAAGCTGTCAGCTGTGATCAAAGAGGGCTCACACACCCCAGAGAAAATTATGCACTACAAGACAGGATACACATACCTGCCTGCGACATCCAACCACATATCGGGGGCCGTTGGTAGCCTTCACAATGACTGGAATTAAAGGGAAAAAATACCTGAGCTTAACATTGCATCACATGTCACAGTCTTTCACCAGTACTGACTCTTCTTCTTAATGTTGGTTGTAAAGACTGGGTACTGATGGTGTGCTAGTAACAGGTACATAAAGCTTAAAGCTGAGTAAAATCATTCTGCCAATTCCAGCTTTCCCATAACATGTGGGAATGTAAGACAGCTGCCAAATGACTTACATTTCTCCTCAGTGAGCTGTTTGAGCACTTCTCCAACGATCTGCAGGGAAGACAGAGTTTGTTAACAAAGAATAAATTATCTTCTCCTTTCTGTTTGTGTTGACACTCGCTTTGGCCACTACACCCTTACCCTAATCCTCTAATTGTGACATAAAGAAAAGAAAGCCCTTTTACACACATGACCTTGGGACACTGAAGTTACACTTTCCCACCTGCAGCACACAAGGAAGTGACCTGAACGCTTGTCTGTGTGGTTTGGGTGAGGGAGCTGCCTGGATAGTGTGTCCAGGAACCAGAACACATGAAGCCCACCTGCTTACTCTAAATTGACTGAACAGTTACCTGCACTACTCTCACAAGTGCACCATCAGGCATTACAGAGACTTTGAACTGGGGAGTCGGAAGTTGTTTAAAATCCTCCTTCAGTAATATGTAAAAAAGCTCAACACTCCAGTAAATGGTGAAAACTACATATTTGACATGTATCAAAAACATGTTGGATGATAATGACAGGCGCATCCTCCAACTGTACTATATTAGCATGTCTCTATACACTCATGATCACATCCTTTTCTCATCATAACCAGAGCTGTTTGGAGGTCAGGTCTCTATATCATCTAATGACTGTACATCAATGAAAAGGGGTTTGCATGGCTTTAGATTTCTGCCTTAAGAGCGATAAAACATACTTGACAGAAGCAGAAGCCATTATTACACAAGCACACTGTCATTAGGATCAGGATCTCTCCATTCTGACTGTGTAATAAGGACCAAAACTGCCACACAGTGTGTGAAGAAAGTGGAGAGGGAACACTCAGAACTTGCCTAACAATCCTGCAGTTTGTAAGATGACTTTTCTAGTTAAGTAATCTAGTGATAGTTGTCAGTACATCAAATAGCACACAGAAAAACGCACTCATTTTCTAAACTTGGAGCTGGAGCTTTTACAAAGTATTTCCTGCAGACTGCAGTTACAGCAGAAACATACAAATGTTTTCCCCAACCACAACTGATGCACTTTGTTATATGGGCATTTACACAAATCACTCTTCTTTTTAAATCTTCCTGGCTGTAAATGTGTTGATGTACAAGACTAAACTTCAATCTTTTGCTGCAGCCAAGTTAAGGAACCCAGAAGACAAACACTCCACAGTTACCTGACCGACGCTCTGGAGAGCCTTCAGGTCATTCTCTGACTTCTCGTACTGTTTGGTCTGTTCTCTCAGCTGCTCTCTCACTGGAAAACAGCAAACACAGCAAATATGTTTGGTTTCACACACAGCTAAAAGTTGCCTCTGTTTGTTACAGCCAACACTAGCTAATGCTCACATCAACGTTAGCTGTCAAAACTTAGCATTCTCTAAGCTCTTGATAACGTTAATAAATAAAGTAATGACCACATACGCTTAGATTAAATGACCTTAAATGTGAATTACCAAACTGAATGGATTCACTGTATTATTACTGTTACCTAAGCTAAGTGAGTACTGCTAGCGAGAGCCGGTTACCTGCGTACATTTCCATGAAGAGGCTAACTGCATGACAAAGCACTAGCTAGCTGGTCGGCTAGCCGATGCTGGCTGTCCAGCTACAAGTAACCGATCAACTAAACAACATGAATTGTGATACGCCGCAAATATCAAAGTAAAATTATCCTTTACATTCTTTTAGTCGCCCATCAACTTCTTTGTGTTCCAGTAATTTCTTCCTGTAGTCCTGCAGCGCTTTCTCTCTGGTGTCCGCCATGACGCCCCACTGAATGATGGGAAACTGCAGCGTCACTCCAGTGGTGTTTATTATGCTGCGTTCCAGTTACCTCGGAAGTCGGAGCTGAGAATGACGTCACTCACTAATTTCGAGCGTTCCAGTAGTGAAGTGGCAAAGGCGAGGAAAAACAGGATCTGTTTTGCTCCTTAGCAAGGCAGTACCATTCATGTATCACCTGGGCCCTGTACTGTAAAGCGAGTTCAACATACCAAGGGTATCTTTCCGTTGTCTGGATTCACTTACCCTAACATCGGCAATCAGAATAAGCGGTCACACGAAGCTGGTTATCAGCTGGCTATCCCAGGGTTTCCCCTGCGCGTTCACATGAAATGGGTGGCGTTGGCAACATCTGACCAGTCACACTGATTAGTGTACCGGTGCTCCAGGTTAACTGTTTTTTACGTTAACTGGTTAGATTTGTTTACATATTCCACTCTCCGTGTTCCAGATGTCGCATCCGCAAACTCGTCATTTTCTGGGAGTATTCTCCTCTGCCTGCCAGTATATCATACGATTTGACCAGATTAAAGACCTCGCGGGAAAAAAAAAGGTTGTTATCTCCAGTTCATCCAAATGCATATACGTGTCAATATTATCTTTAGATAACAATGCAAATTATGCTGATTAAAAATATTTTAATAAAGTTAAAATAAAAAACAGACCTCTGACTGAACTCGTCCCTCTGTGTTTCTGTGACATAAATCACAAGCCGGCATTTTCCTCCTGACACCACCGATCAGCTCGGCAGAAAGTAGAGTTTACCTCCATCTTGTTCACTCTGTCAGCTGTTTAACACCTGCTGCTGATTTAGGAAACACCCCCACGTTAACGGGTGATGGTCACAGTTTAACACGGGCAGCTGCCTGCTCAATGTAACAAAACATCGTCGCATTATTTTTTACAAAATAAGCAAATCAGCACAGGCAGCTGGGCTGCTGCAAGCTTGTGTTTACCCTCAGAGTAACTTATTTGATTTACAATTAATAGACGGAAGGAGGGAGCGAAGGACACTGAGCAGCGTATCAGCCAGGATGGAAACAAGCCAAATTTTATTATTTTTAGTAGGTTAGTGTAATTAGTTCCCAGTAGGCTGGTAAGTAAGTGTTATTTATTTCAGCATGAAACACGTGCAGTGGTGAGTTTAGAGCACTTGCAGCGTCTTAAAATGAAGCTGCAGTGGGATGTAGTGGATCTTATGGAAATAATTTATCGTAGTTGTTATTTTGGTGCAGACCAACCTGCACATTTGACCTGATAAGCAGGACACCTTGTGTTTCCAGAGTAATGTCAGCCCTGCCTTTGGTTATGGTTTGGTGTGTCATTCGCTCTGTCAGTCATGCTCTGCTGTGTCTCCACAAACAGCTCTTTACAAACAGCTAGGGATGGTGAAACCGAAGCCTTGTGAAGCACTGAATCATTTTGACACGATTGCCGTGAAATCGACTCACTGCTTCGAAGCATTTGATAGTCAAAAGAGCGACATCTGCTGGCTGTGCGTGTGTGATGCATTTCAGGGGAAGCGTTGACACGGTTTCATTACTTCACGGCTGTCATTGGTCTCCCTGTCTCATCTTTGACTCAGTGTTTAATAAAGGATATGTTCTCAACCCCGTGTTACCTTTTTCTTCTGTCGTTAATATACATGATGAATGGGGGCTATTAGGTTACTTTGATTTAGGTAATATAATAAGATTATGATGTAAGTTAAAGTAACTGATCTGTAATAACAGAAGCTTTTGCAGGTAAATCAGTGTTTTTAAACGGGAAAAGTAGGAGAAAAAGGGTGCTTATGCAACTGGAATAATGATTGTGTTACTGTATTTATGAAGTTGTATTAAAATTGAATTTGAGACAAATGCTTGTGCAACTTTGTTAAATTTATAGATTTTTATTTTAAAAAAAGTATAATTTCGATTATGTTCGGCTTCAGTATGGTCCTCTTCTAGCACACTACCTCTCCAGCTTTAGAGAAGACCTGCTCACAAGGCACTGATGTGACTGGCATGTGCAGATGCTGCTTCGCCAGCCTGAAAAGGTTGGGATACACAGTGGCACGTGTTGCCCAGTATTTGAGCGGGTCTTCTCCTCTGGAGAGGTAGGGCTCTGCTAGTTATCGCTTCACCTCTATAGTGGCATCTGTGGTGGCGCTCTGGGATCTCTGGGTTGCACCTAAAACAAACACAACAATTAGATGACAATTAGCCAACTTTATTAAAAATTAATGCTGATTGTAATTAGAGGCTAATACACACCGACTCGGCTGTCCAGAAGGTCCCACAGGTTGTCATGGTCCTCTGCTGCTGCTGCAGACCCAGACGCTTCCTCTGATGCTGACTGATAGTTGATATGATTAACTTTTAATGTATGCTTTTTGCAAAGGTATGTAAAATAGAACAATATGTAACAAAAGGAAGTATAGCCTACCTGTGATGTTGACGGCACTGCCCTCGCCTTTCTCATACTCCCAGCACGTTCTGCTGTTACCCTGGCAACGGCGTCTTACCCAGATGTTTGATTCCCAAAGGCTACTGACTCGGGGATCAAGAATAGTCGCCGTGGTCAGGACGCGAACATTTTCAACGTGGCATCACAAGTGTTGCTTAAGTTCAATGACTGTGAGATTTCTCAGTCCTGTTGATTTGGTTACGAGCTTATGCTGAATCATTCGAATAATTGGTATTACTATGGATGCTGAGACAGTCTTCTCCGATGACAGTTCTGTTGATGCTAAATTGAATGGTC
>VUQI01056897.1:0-10262 GCA_015106735.1 Paratilapia polleni
TTCTGTGCTGTGATGAATTCTGAAGCCTGACTGAAACTCTTCAAATAAACCATTCCTCTGCAGATGATCAGTCAGCTGTTTTGCAACTACTCTTTCCAGAATTTTAGAAATAAAAGGAAAAAAAAATTGAATTGAATTGAATACTGCTGATTGCTTGGGCCAGTTGTTGATACACCTTGGACAAGTGATTGTGATATCCACTGGATCAACACACCTGCCACTCTTGACATATCAGTCCGTGTGCCACCTGTGTGTTTCCCGACTCCTATGTGGGTAAAAAGGCAGCTGGCTGGAGTATTTAAAGCAGAGTCAGAATTAGTTTAAAACTTTTATGTCTGACCTCAAGGTGAGTACACAGCATGATCTAATTCATATTTTTGTTTTATTTCTCTACAACCAATTTTGTTACAGGAATTTATGTCCAACAGATGTCACTGATGTGGAGTTTCAGTCTGGTCTTCGTCCTCATTGGCGCATCATATAGTAAGCTGACTTTAATTTGTTGATTCTCTGCAATTTTTGAATGTTACTTGGCATGGCACATTCAAAGAAAAAGCTGCTTGATCCGTCTTTGACTAAAGTGGATCCGCATTGTTGTGCTTCATTTCTTTTGCATCACATTTGGTAGAGCTGCAATCAATACAGGTCCAATAGTGTTTACTGACTCGCTGTTACTTCTTCAGATCTAATTTTTACAGTTTTGAAGCTGTTACTGACTGAATTTGGAGGTTTTTCACATGAAATAAAAATAGCCTTGGACTTGTGGGTTTAATTGGTTTTAATTAAAATTATCTTACTAGACTCTGTGGCATATTACATAGTAGATATCAGCAGTAGCTGAAGTACTCTAGTAAACTTAAAATTAAACTTAAATAAGGAAATGAAATAAGTTTTATTTCCTTAAACTTTGGAAATGAAACTTATTGAAATTTCTAAGTTTCAGAGTTTTTAAGAAAAAAACATTTTTCATGATCACAATATTAACTTAATGTTACACAAACTGCAGAGCACCTTGAAGGTCATGGTGGGGATTGTTTTTTTCTGGACTATTATTGTATTCTTTTGCAATAACTTTATTTCTGAACAGTCTGATATGAACAGTTGGTGTGCTAGTCCAGTTCTAATACAGTGCCAGTTGATCATCATTGTAAAAGGCCAGTCTCTGACATTACCCATGCATGAGCGTAGCTGCAGCTGCTCTACCTGACATGCTATGTAGAAGCTGGGTATGTTTACAGTTTTTGAGAAACCCCTTTGATTCAGTCTGTGTTCAGGAATACAGTAACTTCAATGCAACATTTAGCAAGATGTTTGTAGAAATATAACCACTGTACTGTACTTACTGTTAAAACCCACGTGTCATTCTGTGACACAATATTACCTTGTTATTATGAGGTTACTACCACATGTCAGTATATAAAAATGCACAGATATTACCATTTTATTGCTAGCAGGTTATCATAATATTACAAATATATTACTATACTATTACTAATTGGTTTTGCCTTATAGGCAATAGGTTTGTTTCCATATTATTACCCCCAGTTTCTGGCCTGTTATTACCCAGTTACATAAATTTCAATGTAATATTACTCAGCTGTAACCACCGTTGATACAAGATAATATTACTTGGATACTACTTGATATTACTTTGGTAATTAAGTGGTAATAACTTGTTATTTCCATATTATTAACTTCTTGTTTCCATCTTATGACTCCACTCTTACCACATTATTACTGAGCTTTAATACAAAGTGCTACTGTAATCCCATTGCTGCAGTCATAATCACAGCTGCAATCAGTCCCAGTCCTTCTGAGAGAGCTGGTCAGTTAGTCATAACTGGGATCTTATATACATGACATGTAATCAAAATACAAGTTCATAATAGGTCAGAGGAAATGCAAATGTTATTGTGAAGGAACTCATGAAAAGTCAAGAAAAAACCTTTTGGGGGCTCTTTCTAAAATCATTTGATGTACTGCAGGAAGTCTCACTGAGCCCATGTATATTGTTCTTTAATGTCAATCGTCATAATTCGAAAGTCGGAAATGGGAAAGTACAGAAAAGTGTAGGAAGTACATAGCTGTCTTCCGCACTGCATTGTTTTAAAATACTTTCTGTAACACACACAGTTATAAAAACAATTATCAAAACCTTTATCATGTAACCTGCTCATCCTCCAAGGAAAAGGCAAAACTCTGTTAAACTGGACACTATGGGTCAGAATCACTTTCTCTACATGAGATAGGGCGTTGACCTTGTGTAGGATGCACTCTCTAAGTGGCTTTCTAGTTTTCACAAGATAAAAAAAGTCACCTGTTCCTACTGGTAAGTATGTGCGACTTAACAGTGTTTTTAAATTTACTGTAATCTGATGATTTCGGTAAATCATCCATTGAATTTTTTTGGCAGCTAAACCTATAATTTAAGGTTCTGGGAATCAAACTTTGTGACCTTCTACAACTGTTTGCTGCTTCTGCTGTTATTTCTTCCTTTTCACATACAAAGTTTCTAAACATCATGAGTTAAGAGGAGGCAATGTTTTATCTGAGTGGCCAGCGTGTACTATCAAAACTGCATGAGCATTATTGTGGAGTTCAGTCCATATGGGTGAAGGAGGTTTTAATTCAGTGTTATGTTCCACAATTCTACAGCGCTTGAGGTTTGCTATGATGAGTTGGGCTGCTTTGATGATTTTCCTCCCTGGGGGGGCACTACCCAGAGACCAGTTTCCGCCTTGCCCTGGCACCCAGAGGAGATTGGCACCCGCTTCCTCCTCTTCACTCAACAGAACCGCTACTACCAGGCAAGGAGGAATTTTGCTTATTCAGTATTTTAAGCTACTGCCTTTCACACCCTCAAAATTACATATATTAGATGTGATCTATTAGTTTGCTACTCTACCATCTATCATCCAAGTACCCCTAACTGGAAATAACTGAGTTAGATAAATCAGATGGGCTCCTTGTAGAGATCATTTGTAAACTATTATATTCTGTATTGTCATTCCATATAAAATCATTCAGAATCTGACAAAAGTTCCCACCTGAGGTTACTAAGAATAAGGTTTTGTTTGTTTGTTTGTTTGTTATTTTTGTTGTTGTTGTTTATTTTTTGGGGGGTGGGGGGTGGGGGTGGTACAAAAGTATTAATATATTTAATTTAAATTGGGTCATTTTTAAGTTGCCTCATTAATTCCAGCATTTTTGAGCCCTCAGTCCTGGAGGTAGCCACATAAACATTTCAGGCCTGAAAAACTAATTCAGGCTCTGATAAAAACTACAACCAAATCATTTTTTTATCCAACTCCAAGTGCCACAATCTATAACCTAAATCTTATTTTTGTTCAGAATGACTTTTCCTATAACTGACTTTGAGCAACAGTATCATGGGATATACTGTATCATAGTTTCAATAGCAAAACTTCACCAATTTACAGCTACTCTATGTTAATGACGCTGTTACTCTGTATATATGACACTGGTCATTAATGTTAAATCACATGAAAGGTCTCCTTTTTTACTTACATTTTGCTCTCAAGCTCAACTGAGCCATGATTCCTTCTGTGTCTAATTTTCTAATATACAGTAGTCTTTTTTTAACACTCGTCAAAATGTTAAAATATGAGATTGTATTTACTCAAGGAATTAAAACCATAATACTGCTGAGTGAGTGAGTACTGCATTGCCTCAGGTTGGGCTTGAAAAATTGTGAATGTCTTTTAAGAACTCTGTTCATCAATGCTTTCCCAATGAAACCATCAGGAGATTAAAGCAGACCAAACCATTGACGCATCTAACTATGGGGCGAAGAGAACTACTCGATTCATCATTCCTGGTTATTTGGTAAAAGGAGATGAGGACTGGCCACAGGACATGTGTAAGGTAAGAGGCCACACACTGAATAGTCATGAATGAAAACGTTAAATGAGAAGAACCCACAGTGAGAAAGAACTGACCCCTTAATTATACATGCATTACAATATGTTTACAATTGGGAGTTCCCTCTTCTTTGCAGTTTTTAGCAGTCAGTTTATTTGCAGACAACCAGTCAAATATTACAGTGGTAAATAGTAGATGGCCTGGTACTTATATAGTGATTTTCTACTCTAACTGAGCGCTCAAAGCGCTTCCTACTGTAATTAATTCTATTTTTAATTTTAAAAGACAGGAGTGGAGCTGGAGGAAGCAGAGTTGAAGATATTAGGATTTTCAATGTAAGTGACCAGGAGGGACAGGATTAGTAAGGAGTACATCAGAGGGACAGCTCAGGCTGAACAGTTTGGAGACAAATTAAGAGAGGCAAGGCTGAGATGGTTTGGACATATACAGAGGATGGACAGTGGATATACTGAACAAAGGTTGTTGAATATGGAGCTACCAGGCAGGAGGAAAAGAGGAAGACCACAGAGAAGGTTCATGGATGTAGTGAAGGAGGACATGCAAAGAGTTGGTGTGACAGAAGAGGATGCTGGGATAGGGTGAGATGGGGGCAGATGATCCACTGTGGCAAACCCGAAAGAGAGCAGTCGAAAGAAGAAGAAGAGGGAGAATTCTAATACAGGAAAGATGATTGTAGAAGTATAATTTCCTGGGGGAAAAGCTTTTACCCTTTGCCAAAAATAAGGGCAACCTTTTTTAAGTAAACAAACTTTTTAAGTGTCTTTTATCATATTCTTACTTCTATACATGCAGTTATTATATCCTGGTGACCTTTGAAATTAAAGTTATTTAGACAATGCCTAAACAGTAAGAGGTGTTTCAAGATGGCTCCTGAGTGGCGATACTTACTTCCAGAAGGACTTTGGCTACACTCCCCATGAATATAATGATCTTGTTAAATGGACAGAAAATATGACAATGATTAGTAATTTGTTTTCCCCAGTACATTTTCCACCACTGCTGTATAGGTCTGTTTTAATCTTCTAATAAAATTCTAATAAACCTCTTTCTATTTTCTGTAGTTAATATAAAATTGCATGTGGAATATCAATTTTCAAGGGATTCTGGAACTTTAGCATTGCTTTGACATAAGCAGAGCTGGGATTACTTTTTTAGGCTCTGATCAGAGCTCACACCCTGACCTGGAAATAGAGAAATTAATCTTTTTGGGGTTTTTTTGTTTTTTTTTAGAGAAAACTTTTTGTTTGTTTGTTTTGTGTCTATATGTGTGCAGTGTGGTCAGTTCAGGTCTATATTCTTGCTATCAGATGTTAGAAGTTCCTGGTTTGGTCTAATAAACCACTTAAGCATACTAACATCCTATTATCTTCTATCTGTAAAAATATAATACCAATTTTTTTTAAAATTATAATATTCAGCCATGAAAGGTGCTATTGAGACCCTGCAGCAATCTCTTACCCGACCTCAGACCCTTACCTTCTGTTATCAACCTGTGCAGTCATAGTTGTTGCATTCGATTCTTCTCTCTGCTAAATGAATAAATCATTACAAAAGAATATACAGTTGTGTGAAAAAAAAAAGATTTCATAGGACTCAGCCCTGTGAATAATTAAGTATACCCTAACTGCTTCAGTAGTAATTAAGAGGGTTCATAGCAGTCAAGTGCTGCTAATCATCAGCAAGTGTGACCACCTCTATAAAAGCAGAGGGTTTGGCAAGTGCTGCTCAGGAACATTCAGGTGTGTGTTAACACAATGCCACAATCTTCCCAGATGTGGACATCCCAGCAAATTCACTCCAAGGTAAATAAGTAAGTAAGTAAATAAGTAAAGTTTATTTATAAAGCACTTTTCAAAGACAAGCAGTCACAAAGCGCTGTACAACAAAACAGAGTAAAATAAATAAGAAAATTAAGTGCCGTAAAAGCAATACAAACTCAAGTTAAGACACAGAATAAAGTAAACAGGTAGTTTAAAAACAGTTACAAGCAATGAAAGTGTCAACAGAAAGCCTGTTGTCAGTTTAAAGTTTTTAACTGCTTTTTATCAAAAAGCATCAGATCAAAAAAACAAACCATGAGGTCAAAGGAACTGCCTATAGACCTCAGAGACAGGGTTGGTGCTCTAGAGATCCTGTGTGGAGATGGGACTAAGTTCCAGAAGGACAACCATCACTGTAGCCCTCCACCAATCTGGGCTTTATGGCAGAGTGGCTAGACTGAAGCCTCTCCTCAGTGCAAAACACATGAAAGCCCACTTGGAGTTTGCAAAAAAAGCACCCGAAGGACTCCCAGACTGTGAGGAACAAGATTCTCTGTCTGGCCTCCCTTCATCCATCCAGTCTCTTCCCCTTAATCTCTGTAGCTGTGTAGCTGGGATAGGCCCTAGCCCCCTTGACCCTCTTTGGCCTCAATTCTAAACATTGTGTCTGGAGGAAACCAGGCACTGCTCATCACCTACCCAAAACCATCCCAACAGTGAAGCATGGTGGTGGCAGCATCATGCTCCGGGGGTGTTTTTCAGCAGCAGGGACTGAGAGTCTGGTCAGGGTTGAGGGAAAGCTGAATGGAGCAAAGTACAGTGATATCCTCAATGAAAACCTGTTCCACAGTGCTCAGGACCTCAGACTGGGCTGAAGGTTCACCTTTCAACATGACAATGACACTAACCACACAACGAAGACAACAGAGGAGTTACTTAGGGACAAGTCTGTGAATGTCCTAGAGTGGCCCAGCCAGAGCCCCGACTTGAACCCTATCGAACATATCTGGAGAGGCCTGAAAATGGCTGTCCATAGACAGTCCCCATGCATTTGCAAAGAAGAATGTCAGAAAATCCCCCAATACAGGTGTGCAAAGCTTGCTGCATTATAATCAAAAAGACTCGAGGCTGTTATTGCTGCCAAAGTTGCATCAACCAAGTACTAAGTAAAGGGTCTGAATACTTATGTAAATGTGATATTTCAGTTTTTTCTTTTAATTTACAAAAAAATCCCAAAATTCTGTTTTCAGTTTGTCATTATGGGGTACTGAGTGTAGATTAATGAGAGAAAAAAAATGAATCCCACCCCCAACCCAATTTTCCCCTCACTCCCAACTGGTCGCAGCAGATGGCTGCCCCTCTCAGGAAGAAGCCTCAGAGGTTGTTAAAAGGGAGTTTTTCCTTCCCACTGTCACCAAGTGCTTGCTCATAGGGGGTCATTTGACTGTTGGGGTTTTCTCTCTAATATTGTAGGGTCTTTACCCCACAATATAAAGCGCCTTGAGAAAGTCCTATCAGATAAATATGAAGAAAACCAATCTAATGCAGAGCCAGAGATACCACCTAAAACCTTGAGTCTATTAAATCAAATTTTATGGTCAATGGTATCAAAGGCTGCACTGAGATTGAGTAAAACAATTACAGAACAATTCTCTGCATCAGAAGCCATTAAAAGATCATTATAGACCTTCAAAAGAGTAGTCTCAGTGGAGTGCTGCTTTTGAAAACCAGTCTGAAAAGGGTCAAAACTTTGTAATTTGCATAATAAAGATCTGAACTGCCTTTCTACAACTTTTTCTAATAATTTGCTAAAAAAAAATGGCAATTTTGAAATAGGCCGACAATTACCAATAGAGCTGGCATCAAGATTAGGTTTCTTTAGTAAAGGAGTTACCTCAGCATGTTTAAAGTGGGAAGGAACACAGCCTTGCCTCAGTGAGCTTTTAATAATAGACAGCGATGAATGACCAATGCTAGTAAGAGTCCCAAACAGGACAGAAGGAGGTGATATCTCTAACGAGCATGATGAAGGTTTCATCTTGCCTATTACTGTAATTAAGTCATTAAGTGAAATTAGAGAAAAAGAAATAAATGACACAGGGCACTGAGGACCATCATCATAAGGGGAGAAACTTAATGAGATTTTTGATCTCAAGTCAATTACCTTATTTTCAAAGTGACTGAGAAATGCATTACAGTCATCATCAGAGGCTATCCAAACAAGCTGAGGTGAAGGGAAAACAATGCTGTTAATAGTATCAAATAATACCCTGGGATTATTCTTGTTATGATTTATGATATTATTGAAATAAGAGGATCTAGCCTCTTTCACTGCCCCATAAGAGTGAAGAAGTTCTTTGAAATATTCACGATGGACAACCAAACCTGTGGTCTTCCACCGATGTTCTGCTTTTCGACAGGAATGTCAAAGGGCACAAGTTTAACCAGGGTGAGTGAGAGATAACAGAGCAATGACTCATTTTGTAAGGAGCAACTTGATCGAGAATGGTAAGGCAGTGTTCATTAAAAGAGTTCAAAAGGAGCTCGACATTATCGTCAGATGAAGTTGAAAAATTAAAAAGAAAACTTAGAAATAACAGAATCATCAATAAAGTGCCTGCGCCTAATGCAAACTTGAGAAAAAGACTGAATTAAAAGAAACAGTGAAAGAGCCTGACTTATGGTCACTGAAAACAACTTGATTTATGTGCAAGTGGTCTAGAGTAACACCATAACTGAAAACCAAGTTCAAAGTATGTGCTGCAGTGTGAGTAGGCCCCGATACATGTTGAACGAAGTTAAAAGAGTCCATGATGCTAAGGAACTTGTCCCCGACAATGATGATACTGTGTAATTTAATAGTTGAAGATAAAAAGTCTTGAGTACCTGAGTGTGCGACTCGGATAGCTTACCAACATTTGTTGTTGTTGTTCGTGAGTTTTACTGTGAGTTTTATTGTGGGGTGAGTTTCATGTGTCGGGTCAGCCGGTTTACTGATAATGAGGTTGTTCGTGGACTTTTATCTCCTTCTGCTTTTGAGCGCACTGTGTCTCAGACTTTATAAAAGCTTAGGGCCAGATGGAAGTGTCCAACATGAAGCATCAACCAGCAAAATCATTCTCAGCCATGAGGTTCTCCTGTCACTCCAGTCTAGTGGCAGCCCCAAGCTGATGGATATTCCTCCGGAGCTTTGTAGACCGCATGAAAAATCCTCATGTAGGAAAAGAGGGAGAAGAGGCGGAACGCAGAGGAGACTCAGGTACATGAGCCCTAATGATCGCTGAAAATTGCCAGCTCGCCCCACAATCCTCTTGTCGAACATGCAGTCTTTACAGTATAAGCTGGATGAGCTGGAAGCTTGGGCCGCACTCAAACATGAAATGAACAACTGTGTACTGGCCTTCACCAAGATGTGCCTCAGTCATTGTGATTGGGACGAGGACCTGGCATGGACAGGGTTTGGTGTCCCTTTTCAACTGGACCACTCAGCGGAGACCACCAACGAGCGATGGGGAGGAGGTGTGTGTTTCTATGTCAACAGAAGGTACTGTAACACCATTGTGGTTCATGAGAAGATTTGCATTCCCAACTCCCTTCAACTTGCCTTGAATTTCAACAGTTGTTTTTCATGATTGTTTATCCACATGAGGACATATAACCAATATGTGACTTGCAACACCACACAGAGAAACTCTACCATTGACTTGTGTTACGGATCAGTGAGTGGTGCTTATATGTCGCTGCCCCTGCCTTCCTTCGTATCATCATATCACAACAATTTAATGCCCCTGTACACACCCTCCTTCAGGAGACTTCCACATGAGGAGAAACTAGTGAGATGCTGGTGAGAAGACAGCACGTCATCTCTTCAGGCCTGCTTTGACTGTACAGACTGGCATTCTTTTTCTGATGCATGTGGTGACAATAGTAATAATCTTTGTAATTCCATGTCATCATATATCACTTTCTGTGTGGACTCCGTCATTCCAACTAAAAATTTTGTTATCTATCCAAATAACAAACCTTAGATAACTAAGGAACTCAAAGCACTTATCAACAAAAAGAAACAGATATACAGGGGGACGTTCATGAGAAAAAAAAGTTGTCCCTAGAGAGGTATGGAATGAAATAAGGAAGGCAAAACAAAAGTATAAGGCTAAAATTGAGGCATGTTATAGCAATAGAGATCTTAGAGCTGCCTGGCAGGGAATTAAAAACATTCAATTCAATTCAATTCAATTCAATTTTATTTGTACAGCGCCAAATCACAACAACAGTCGCCTCAAGGCGCTTTATATTTTAGGGTAAAGACCCTACAATATTAGACAGAAAAGACAGAAAACCCCAACAATCAGACGACCCCCTATGAGCAAGCACTTGGCAACAGTGGGAAGGAAAAACTCCCTTTTAACAGGAAGAAACCTCCGGCAGAATCAGGCTCAGGGAGGGGCAGCCATCTGCCGCGACCGGTTGGGGATGAAGGGAAACAGAAGAGAGCAGTGGGAGACAGGACAAAAAGGCACACCTATAGGAGAGAGACAGAGTTAATAATAGCTAATGATTAAATGCAAATGGTGTATAAACACATGGAGAGTGAAA
>VUQI01056902.1:0-10027 GCA_015106735.1 Paratilapia polleni
GTCCTATGGACAGATTTTCCCACCTGAGCTGTGGATCTCTGCAGCTCCTCCAGAGTTACCATGGGCCTCTTGGCTGCTTCTCTAATTAATGCTCTCCTTGCACAGCCTGTCAGTTTAGGTGGACAGCCATGCCTTGGTAGGTTTGCCGTTGTGCCATATTCTTTTTATTTTCGGATGATGGATTGAACAGTGCTCCGTGAGATGTTCAAAGCTTGGGATATGTTTTTATAACCTAACCTTGCTTTAACCTTCTCCACAACTACATCCCTGACTTGTCTGGTGTGTTCCTTGTTCATGATGCTGTTTGTTCACTAATGTTCTGTAACAAACCTCTGAGGCCTTCACAGAACAGCTGTATTCATACTGAGATTAAAGTACACACATGTGGACTCTATTTACTAATTAGGTGACTTCTGAAGGCAGTTGGTTGCACTGGATTTTATTTAGGGGTATCATTTTCCTTCCACTTCACAATTATGCACTACTTTGTGTTGGTCTATCATATAAAATCCCAATAAAATACATTTAAGTTTGTGGTTTTAACGTGACAAAATGTGGAAAAATGTTCAAGGAGTATGAATACTTTCGCAAGGCACTGTCGTTGACGCAGCTTTGGCAGCAATTACTGCCTCAAGTCTTGTTGGGTATGATGCAACAAGCTTTGCACACCTGGGTTGGGAGATTTTCTGCCATTCTTCTTTGCAAATCCTCTCAAGCTCAGTCAGGAGCCTGAGCTGGTGCTTGAGGTTGAGAGATACCGACTAGATATGGCTCACCTCAACACACAGCTTGGGCTCTGGTACCAGTTTCCTGGAGAAGGGCTGGACTTTGTTCCACTCTGGAGTTGCCCTAGGTGAGAGGAGGCAGGCAGGGGTGGGTATATTTGTATCCCACCGGTTCGCTACCTGCACATTGGGGTTTTCCCTGGTGGACGAGAGGGTTACTTTCCTGTCTTCAGGTAGGGAACGGGTCCTGACTATCGTTTGTGTGTATGCGCTGAATAACAGTTCAGAGCAGCCTGCCTTCTTGGAGTCACTGCGTGGGGTGCTGGAGAGTGCTCCATCTGGGGACGTTCAGCCAGGGGGACTTCAGCGCTCACCTGGGTAGTGACAGTGTGACCTTTAGGGATGTGATTGGGAGGAACAGCCTGCCTGACTTCCTCACACTGTATACAGTGGGGAGTGGGATGCTGCTGACTTCAACTGAGAATATAGTAAGGCAGTGGAAGGAACACTTCGAGGATGTCCTCAATCCCACTTCCATAATAGAAGCAGAGGTGGACAAGGTTCACCCTGAATTCCTTAAGGCACTGGATGTTGTGGGGTTGTCCTGATTGACACGTCTCTGCACATTGCATAGAGATCTGGGGCAGTGCCTCTGGATTGGCAGACTGGGTAGGTGGTTCTCCTGTTCAAAAAGGGGGACCGGAGGGTGTGCTGCAACTATAGGGGGATCACACTCCTCAGCCTCCCCGGGAAGGTCTATGCCAGGGTACTGGAGAGGAGAGTCAGTCCATTAGTCGAACCTGAAGGAACAATGCGGTTTTTGTTGTGCTTGTGGAATATTGGACCAGCTCTTTACCCTCTCAAGGATATTTGAGGGTGCGTGGGAGTTTGCCCAACCATGTGTTTTGTGGACTTGAAGAAGGCATTTGACCACGTCCCTCGGGGTATCCTGTGGGAGGTGCTTCGGGAGTATGGGCTTTCTGGTCCATTGTTTGGCGCCATTCGTTCCCTGTACAACTGCAGCGAGAGGGTGGTCTGTATTTCCAGCAGTAAGTCAGACTCATTTCCGGTGGGTGTTGTACTCCACCTTTGTCACAGATTCTGTTCACAGTTTTAATGGACAGAATATCTAGGCGCAGCCAGGTGGTGGAAGGTCTCCACTTTGGTGGCCTAAGGAGTTCATCTTTGGTTTTTGCATATGATGTGGTTCTGTTGGCTTTATCAGGTGGTGACCTCCAACTTGCACTGGAGTGGTTCGTGGCCGAGTGTGAAGTGGCAGGAATGAGAATTAGCACCTCCAAGTCCGAGACCATGGCTCTCAGCCTGAAAAGGGTGGAGTGCCCACTCTGAGTCTGGGACAAGGTGCTGCCCCACATAGAGGAGTTTAAGTATCTCGAGGTCTTGTTCAGGATTGAGGGGAGAGGGAAGTGTAAGATTGACAGACGGATTGGGGAGGCATCCACAGTGATGCAGACGCTGTACCAGTCGGTCAGAGCTGAGCATAAAAGCGAAGCTGTCGATTTATTGATCAATCTATGTTCCTACTCTCACCTATGGTCATGAGCTCTGGGTTGTGACCGAAAGAATGAGGTTGCGGATACAAGCAGTGGAAATGAGCTTCCTTTGAAGGGTGGCTGGGCTCTCCCTTGGAGATAGGGTGAGGAACTCGGTCATTCGAGAAGGACTTGGAGTAGAGCTGCTGCTCCTCCACATCGAAAGGAGCCAGTTGAGGTGGTTCAGGCATCTGAGAATAGGATGCTTCCTGGACGCCTCCTAGGATGCTTCCTGGACGCCTCCTAGGATGCTTCCTGGACGCCTCCTAGGATGCCTCCTGGACGCCTCCTGGACGCCTCCTAGGTATGGTGTTTTGGGCATGTCCTAACAGGAGGAGGCCCTGGGGAAGACCCAGGACTCGCTGGAGAGATTATATCTCTCAGCTGGCCTGGGAATGACTCGGTATTCCCCCAGATGTGCTGGAAGAGGTGGCCGGGGAGTGGGAAGTCTGGGCTTCTCTGCTTAGACTGCTGCCCCCACAACCCGAACTCAGATAAGCAGCAGAAAATAGATGGATGGATGGATGGATGGATGGAGAAAAGGAATGGTTCTAAAAAAAATTCCTCCACCACTTGTTATTGTCAGCCAATGCAAAATAAGTTTATAACTATAGAAGTAATATTTTACAATTCTTCAGGCAGGAAGGAATGCAGAAAGGGGAAGGTATCCATGCAGAGTGCAGCAAGATGCACAAGGCTGTCAGCATACACTCCCCAGCCACTTCATTAGTTACACCTTACTGGTACTGGGTTAGACCCACTTTTTCCTTCATGCAGTTGCTGCAGATTTGTCAGCTATACATCCATGATGGGAATCTCCCATTCAAAGGTGCTCTGTTGGATTGAGATCTGGTGAGTGTGGATGCCATTTGAGTACAGTGAACATTGAACATGATTCTCATGTTCAAGAAACCAGTTTGAGATGATTTGAGATTTAGGATTGAGCTGTTGCCATGTGATGGACTGATTAGATGTTTGCATGAACAAACAATTCAACAGGTGTACCTAACAAAGTGGCTGGTGAGTGTATATATAAAATCATGAAATGGTATGTTTCAGTCTGGTCCAATTTGTTTTCTTAGTGTGTTGAACATTGGGAGAAGGTTCATGGATGTAGTGAAGGAGGACATGCAGAGGGTTGGTGTGACAGAAGAGGATGCTATGGATAGGGTGAGATGGAGGCAGATGATTCTCTCTCAGATGGTTCTCTTGCCTTCCTGTAACAGTCATAGCATATCACGATGTTGCTGGCCACTGACCATGGTAAATGGTAAATGGACTGGTACTTATATAGTGCTTTTCTACTCAGTTTTGAGTACTCAAAGTGCTTTATGCTACATGCCTAGTATCTAAGTGTCTATAAAAATGATCCTTCTTCTTCTTTCTTCAGCTGCTCCCTTTAGGATGTCACCACAGCAGATCATCTGCCTCCATCTCACCCTGTCCCTAGCATCATCCTCTGTCACACTAACCTTGTGCATGTCTTCCTTCACTACATCCATGAATCTTCTCTGTGGTCTTCCTCTTTTCCTCCTGCCTGGCAGCTCCATCTTCAACATCCTTGGTCCAATATATCCACTGTCTCTCCTCTGTACATTGGGTGTCTGTGGCTCAGGAGGTAGAGTGGGTCGTCTACTAATTGGAAGGTCAGTGGTTCGACCCCTGGCTCCCCTAGTCTGCATGCCGAAGTATCCTTGGGCAAGATACTGAACCCCACATTGCCCCTGATGCATTCATCGGAGTGTGAGTGTGTGTGTGAATGTTAGCTAAGCACTTATAAAAGTATAGATAAAGCTGCTGTATGAATGTGCGTATGACTGGGTGAATGTGGCATGTAGTATAAAGTACCAGTCCATTAGAGTACAAGTTCCCTGTACAATGAAATTCTTTCTTTGCTGTCCACACAAATGCCAGACAAAGAAAGAATTTCATTGTACAGGAAACATGTTTCCTTATTGTGCACATGACAATAAACTTTGAACTTGAAGATGCTCTGGCATGCTCAAAGCATTCCACAGCTAAGCACTTAAAAAGGCCCAGTGTCTCCCACAGTCTTATGGTCAATACTGCACTTTGCTGTAGCTGATTGGGGATCAGCATTTTTAAATTGTGAGCCTGCGTTGCTTAGAAAATTACCATTGGGATTTTAAAATCAAATCTAAAACAACATGTGTTAGTGCATTACATCTTATTTGCATCCTATACTGTGAATGACATCTCAATGAGTTAGGGCTGGATAATGGTCCATATAAAAGAATCATTCATTCATTTTCTTAACCTTTTATCCAAATTAGGGTTGCAGACTGGCTGGAGCCTATCCCAGCTGTCAGAAGGCAAAAGGCAAGGTGCACCCTGCACAGGTCGCCAGTCTATGACAGGGCTAACAGAGACAGACAACCATTCATGCTCACATTCACACCTATGGCCAAATTAGAATCATCTAACAAACATGTCTTGGGAGGAAGCCAGAGTAATCAGAGAGAACCCACACAGGCACAGGAAGAATATGCAAACTTCACACAGAAAAGAATCACAGATTTCAGTGAGATCTTCTTTCATCCATCTTTTAAACTATTGTAAAATGGAGTTCTTTTACAACAATTTTCTTGCACTGCAAATGTCACCTTGACAACCTGTAAACAGCCATTAACTGCCATGAAACAGTCACATTCATAGGTGTTTATAGGGCTGAAAATCTTGTTTCACACAGTGTAAGACTTTTACATCCTACAGTTTAACTAATGCAGCATACCTATATAGAAAAATTAAGTTGTTCTGAAATGCACAGATCCTGAGGGACACCACAGATGAGAGGCACTGTGTTGACAGATGATAGTGAGACAGGAGAAATATTGAGGATTTGATAAGCAGGTGTTGATACCTTCTGGCTGGCAGTGGTGCGCTGGCAGAAAGAGTAGGCCTCTCCACAGGCATGCTGCAGGGCGCTGGGCAAATCCACACCTCTCTGCAGCTGGCAGGACAGCAGGGTGGCAGCATGGAGGAGAGAGGCCACTGATGAGGCTGGGGAGTCTGAGAGGCAGAGGCCAGAGGTTTTGATAAATGCTGGAGACTGGCTGGCTGCTTATTCATTTATTGTCATGTTGTCAGCACTTACCCCAGATGGTAGATTTAATCCCATTATGTATTTCAATCAGCAGATCACAAACACAGTCTCCAGTCACCCCAGCAGTGTGAAGCAGGGTCTTTAGGTCCAGTGTGTCCCAGCAGACACCTTCATGTTCACCCGGGATGTAAATCTCCACCCCTCTGTTCCTCATGGCTCTGGAGAGCTCCCCATGCACAGGATCCATGGTCAGGAACAACCTGAAAAAAAAGCCCCACACACCAACTGTCCATGGACTTCTTCAGTGACTTCAACAACCAGTGAACAAGTTCTACTTTTGCATACTACCTGAAGTTAGGATGTGGGATGATTTTGGGGGTGTTCCCATCTATGACACCACGTTCGTTGATGATGAGTGATCCACCAGGTTCCAGCAGAGCATTGAGGCGATCCAGGACTGAGGCACTAATCACATAAATGCATGATCAGTGCAACTGTGGCTACAGTGGGGGGTTTTTTCCAGCACTGACTTTAGATATCTACAGTTCTTATTGCTTCTCATTTCAAAATGCTATTAAAAATACTTCCAAATCTTGTGTGAAAGATCCCAAGTGAAAAATGTTCAAGATGAAGCAGCATATAATTACAAAGAACACAACACTTCTCACTTGCAGAAGTTGACGTTGTCCATGAGCAACCAGTCACCGGCCTGAAGGGCCTGGACCAGCATACCGTCCAACCACTCAAAACCTCCGTTTGTCCAGCCGTCCTCCAGCTGAGCCAGGCGCTCCTTCAGCAACGTAAAGTCTGTCTGCAACTTGGACATGTCTGAGGACAACACATGTAATGTTACAGTACTGGAAATGCATTCTTATACTTACAGTACTAGACAAAAAAAGTAAAGAGTTCCCTTTATATTATGCACTACTCAGTAGGCTGTTACCAGTGAACACTTTGAGCTTGGTGTTGAGTTTCTGCAGGAGGAGGATGATAACCTCCAGCTTGTTCAGTGCCTCAGAGTTGACTGTTCCTCCAGTTCTTTGCAGTCCCTCCTCCTTCAGCCAGTGGCAGAACAGGCCCCACGTCTGCAGCAGAAACTCTGTGTCCTGGATGCCAACATCCAGAGACATCAATCCACGCCTTATTACCATGGCAACTATATAGTCCACACTCTCCAGAACTTGCTGCCATGGGCGCATGATATCCACCTGCAATGAGGAAAAGAAGGAAAGACAGAGTGATGTGGTCTGCTGTTTTCAGGCAATAAATGGAAGCTAGAAAGCTGAGTTACCTGCTCAAAGCCTCCCAGCAGCTCTGTGGTGTCCATACCACTGTTCATGGCCATGACTCTGAGGCGGTGTCCTGTCAATAGAGCGAGCAGTCTCACCAGGCTGGTCTTTCCACTCGCTGTGGGGCCGACCAGTATGGTCATCCAACCCATTTCCACACACTTCATCAGGGACTCCAGAGGCCGCAAGCACTGGTGTGTGATGGACAGTGGTGGGTCCAGGGCCACAGGGGCTCCACCACTGCGATGCAGCACAGAGAAGCCCACCTGCAATGGCAAACCATGGGAGAGTAATTTCCAAAAAACATCCATACAATAAATATGAAAATAGAACAAAATAAAATAAAAATATGAACAGCTAAAAACAACAACAAAAAAAAGCCCCACGGGATAAGGTTTTATTGTTTTGACAAACCTGTAGGTTGAGCGGAGTGTTGTGGAACTCTCTGGAGCCGCAGTAAGGCTCAAAGTCCTCCCCAAACACCTCCCTGAACACAGACAGCACCTATGTGGCACAGAAGGAGGTTCACAAACTAGACTCCATGTTTTAATGATAATTTCTAATAAACTGTGGATTTTTTTGTTTATGTTACAAAGATAATTTTGTACATAGGACAATGTTCCTAAAGGGAAAAAGCACCCAGTTAGACATCACCGCACACTGTAAGTATACTGTAAGTATTCCTATTTAGTATATTCATGTTCAAAAAAAACAAAAAACAAAAAAAACATGCACTGTCCATCTAAGGACCAGGTTACAATCATTCAGAGTCAGTTCAAACTAGTCCTGCAATAATTCCCAACTGTATTTTTCCCATCCTGGAAGATGCGGGCGGCTGTGGCTCAGGAGGTAGAGCGAGTCGCCTACTAATCGGAAGGTCAGTGGTTCGATTCCTGGCTCCCCTAGTCTGCATGCCGAAGTATCCTTGGGCAAGATACTGAACCCCACATTGCTCCCGATGCATTCATCGGAGTGTGAGTGTCTGTGTGAATGTTAGGAAGCACTTAAGTATAGATAAAAAGTGCTGTATGAATGTATGTGTGACTGGGTGAATGTGGCATGTAGTTAAAGCGCTTTGAGTACACAGAATCTGAGTAGAAAAGCGCTATATAAGTACCAGTCCATTTACCAGTCCATGTTGGATGCAGTGCCGGTGTTACACTGACAGTTCTATTATTTTGTCCACCCACCAGTGACAGTAGGCTACATAATACTAAGCCCTCTCTGCATAATTCAAGGCACTTTAAAGGCACCACAAACAATATCCTCAAAACAGCTAAAACAGTATCAACTAAAACTGAACAATATAACCTTCATCAAGGCCGAGTTTATTACCAAATGTTGCATTACACTGAATTAGTTTTAGCCATGTGTACCTAATGAACTGCACACTGTGCACACTCACTTGTGCTAATCAGAGGGAAAGGATTATATCCATAATCTTAAACTCTCCTTCACAGCATTCATTTCGTCTCACTATGGGAGAAATACTGACTCCTGGATTGCCAGACATGCCTACTAAGAAGACAATTGTTCCTAATAGCTCTCACAATCCAAAGACATGAATTGTAGGTTAAATGGTGATTCTAAATTGGCCGTGGATGTGAGATAGATAAAGTGCTAAAAAACAATATAGAATAAAAGCACTATATGAATGTGTGGTTAAATGTGGCTTGTATTCTAAAGTGCTTTGAAAGATTGATAAAGTTTAGAAAAGTGCTATATAAATGCTAGCCAAGCTTTTTTTTTCCTACTGATACACTCAGCAGGTCATGAAAAAGTTGGTGAAACAGTGTACCTGAGCTTTGTCAGCCTCCGTTCTCATTCTGTCAGCGTACACCAAGGCAACATGCTGGCCCGGGTTGAAAAATCCTGGTGCCTGGTCAGCCTGCATCAACTGACACCAACGGAACATGTCGCGCAGGTTGAACTCCCAGGGACTTCCTTTCTGACCCCACTGTCTCTCCATACACACCTCCTGGACAAGCTGTGGAGAGGCAGACACACATTTTAGCCCTCTTCACACTCACCAACAGCTTTAACAGGGACCTGTTATGCTTTTCCTTATTTTCTGTCACAAACTGTACATATACTGTTACATTGGTGCATTTTCATATTAAACATGGCCAGTTTAAATAATGAGTTTAGATAATGGGGTCAATGTATGTACAAGTAATCCCTGTGAGCCAAAAGCTCGGGCTTCAGACTGCTCTAAAGACTGCATTTCGGATAGTTTTTTCTACTCTGGATCTGTAAGAGCTGCAAGAGTAGACATCCTCAATATGGCCATCCCAGGCACACATGTCTGGCTGTGAGCACAGAAGCTCATCTGCTGTTCAAGCCATTCAGAAGAAAGTTGGCTTTAAGGGAAGGTGGCATTTAAGGAAGAGGATTTAAAATGGCTTGTTTTAGACAGATACTATATAAGGATTATACTGAACTGTCATGCAAAATTACTCTAGTAGAGTCCAAGAATAAAAATATGAAGCTGGAAATGGGCATAGGAGGTCCACTTAAGAGAAGACATATGATGCTTTCTGTGATTTCCTCTCTTTGGTGTATATCCTGTTATGTTAAATTCAGATAAAACTGAGGTTAATGTACTCGGTCCTAAAAATCTTAGACACATGATGTCTAACCAGATACTTACTCTGGATGGCATTACTTTTGCCTCTAGGGACACTGTGAGGAATCTTGGAGTCAGTTTTGACCAGGATATGTCTTTCAACGCACACATTAAACAAATATGTAGGACTGTTTTCTTGGATTTGTGTAATATCTCTAAAAATAAAAGCATCCTGTCTCAGAGTGATGCTGAAAAACTAGTTCATTTTTTTTCGGAGTGGGGACAGTGACAGTTTCAAAGCATCGAAGTACAGGTTCAGCAAGGCGGTGAGAGAGGATAAACAGCTGTACTCAAAGAAACTGCAACACCAGCTTTCAGCTAATGACTCTGCTTCTGTCTGGAAAGGGCTCAGGCAGGTAACCAACTACAAGCCTAAAGCCCCCAACTCCACCAGCAATTCACACCTGGCCAACAGCCTGAACAGTTTTTACTGTCGCTTCGACAAACAATGGAGCAGTCCTGTTACCCCCACCCCTCACCCCAAACCTTCAACACCTTCAGCCCCCTGGTCCCAACACCTCCACCACTCACAATACAGTAACCCCCCTCCACTGCTCACCACTTCAGAGGTTTCTCAATCTCCCACGTCACCTCTCTCCATACTTAAACGAGATGTAAATAGACTCTTCAAGAGACAGAACCCCCGCAAAGCAGCTGGACCAGACTCAGTGTCTCCATCCACCCTGAAACACTGTGCTGATCTGAGCTGATACTGTCTCCAGTATTCACTGACATTTTCAACACCTCACTGGAGACATGTCATGTGCCAG
>VUQI01056911.1:0-20799 GCA_015106735.1 Paratilapia polleni
CAAAAAAAAAAAAAAAAAAAAGTCAACTATTGAAGGGTTTTCTGCAGTTTATGTTACATAATTTCTACTCTTTGAAGATGTCTTAATGCATGCTCAATCATCCAGGTAAGGAAATCCCAGAAGGTTGATTCTGTTCATCTGGACTCAGCGTTTTCTGTGGGAGAAACATTTTGTCACTCATCCGAGTGACTTCCTCAGTCTCAGCTGACCGCAGGCTTCCCCAAACCTTATAAACAGTACATTTGCATAATGACCAAAACTAGCACCACTGACTAACAATGGGCCGTGAGGTCAGTTTCAGGATTATTAATATGCAAACTGTCATGACCAATGATCAATGGCCAATCATGGTGCAGAGACATGAAATCAAGTGCTTTGCGGGTACAGGATGAGGAGGGTGCATTGATCAATCAGTGGCCACTCGTTGATCATTGGTCATGACAGTTTGCATATTAATAATCATGAGACTGACCTCACGACCCACTGTTAGTCAGTGGTGCTAGTTTTGGTCATTGTGCAAACCTACTGTTTATAAGGTTGGGGAAACCAGCAGTCAGCTGTGACTGAGGAAGTCACTCGGATGAGTGACGAAATGTTTCTCCCACAGAAAACGCTGCGTCCTGATGAACAGAATCAACCTTCTGGGATACTCTTTGAAGAATTACAGCAGAAGTTATATAATATATGAACACTGTGTTAACAAAACACCTTTACTTACACCTAATATTTAGCTGTTCTAGCATAAATGAATGATTTCAAAAGAAGATAAACTGATAAACTGTGTTCTGTCCTAAAGGTTTCAGTGTCAGAGGAGAGAGTCCTGTAATTAATATTTGTCCCTGTTGGTACATAGTCCAGAAGTTTCATAAATTCTGAAACTGATAATCAGTGCCTTTATGTTCAGAGATAAACCTGTTAATGTGATTAAAACACATGAGTGCGGTTCAGTAAAATACATTTCCTACACTAATAACAGATTCTTTGTTATATTTTGCACACAGTGGTGATAAATATTAGTCCATCCTGTTTTGGTTAACTGAAGCTGATCTGTGTAGGACACTTTACTGGGTTTCTCTTTGCCTTGTGCAAATGAAAACTGCATGAATGCAGTCAGGAGTTTATTGCCAGCCATCGAGTCAGACATACAGATATTTGACAGTGTGACCAAAGGTCATCTGATCCACATATTTAAAAACAGTAAAGATAGAGAGCGGTCTGCTGCTATAGCTGTCAAACACATTTTAGTCCATAGTGCAAACAGTCCACTTTGATCTCAAGTGGGCCAAACCCTCCAAATGTGTCCCTTTCTTTAGTGTAAAGTACACTCTGAAGATTCACCTGGAACACATTCAAGATTTTAAAAAAGCTGAAACCATGTGCCCGAGTGAAAGACAGTAGGTATTATTTACTTTGGGGTTATTTTTCCCATTTAATGAGTTTACACTTACATAACAAATGATGGACGGCCTGAAATGTCTCGAGAAAAACAGACACAGTTTCAGCATTTGTCCACATTCATCGAGTCTGCTGTCATTACATGTACATCACCCTTTACAAATCAAAGTGGAAAGGCACAAAACACATGTAGAGTTGTTGTAAGTAAACAACAGCAGTATTTTACTTTTTTTTAGCACTCAAACAACTTGTCTAGATCTAGGTTTTCCCTTCTGTTCAGTAATGCTGCTGTCACCACACCAAGAACTAAGCTTCAGTGTTTGACACCCTTCAACCATATTGTACTAATAGAGGCTCCAGTAAATTTCCGCGTTCTTCACACAACTTGTTTAAACAAATGTAGTCTAACATCACAGTCATGCAACAAATAAAACGTCTGCGAAGCTTATTCGTTCAGTTATATTTAAACCGAAACTGTTTTGGTGGTTAAAGGCTGAGGCTGAGTTGCGTGTCATTATGCTCATAGTGCAGGTCTGTATAATAACTGGTATGGGAAAGAAGATTAGAGAGATGGATCGTGGGTAATAAAACAACTATTTTACGAGGAAAAAAACAATTATTCGTTGAGATTAGGCCATAAAGTCACAGTCCTGTTAGTCATTTTAACAATCACATGGCGATTAAAAAAAAAAAATCATTAATAGAATACTAAGATGCTTTTATTTTGAAGGTCACGGAGCAACAATCAGGTGATCGCTCACAGCTGAGCTTTTGGCGTCGGTGTCTTTGGTGACGTCTCTTATTTAAAAACTAAACGAGTTGAGGACGTTGTCGTTAAAGGTAAGAGCTTAAACCGACCCAACACCTTTCACAGCTGAGCTAAAAGCAGGTAGGAATAAAAGCTGAAGGTCGTTTCAGTGATGCTGGAGTTTTATGGCTCATGTTAGCTGAAGGCATTTAGATGATGTAAACACGGACCAATTCGAGCTAGTAACAGCTAACCTTCTGCGCATGTGATGTTTGATCGCTTGCAGTGCCTTATTTTGTTCGCTAAATCATTAAAACTGTGAATTCTGTCTCGAACAGACACTTGCTTGGCATTCATTTCCAAGAGTTATTGCGCAGATATTTTTTTGACAAATGGTCCAGTCATAAAGGTGCTAGTTTATCAGAAACAGTCCTGCAATAAATCCTGCCTGCATGAAGATCAACTGCATTGTACTGAGTGGTGTTTCTGTTCTCTTGCCCAGCATGTTTATATCCCCATGCTGACAGACGCATAGACAGGCAAGAAATATGTAGACATATATTGCAAAAACATAGATACCTAAAAGTATTTTTTACATTTGGCTACCTGTTACTTTCTTTATGCATCATGTGGTGTGCTTAAATTTGGTGTGTATTTTTTATTTATTTATTTATTTTTAAATCCCTGCAGCTCTCATCAGCTGAAAGTCATCAGAAAGTCCAACAGGTTCACAAACAGAAGCAACACTGACATGGCCCCGACACTGGTTAGGAAATGAACTATGCTCTGGACAACATTTATAGCACCAAAACCATTATATTGCATTGAACTGGTTTCTATTTAAAGCATATCAGGGCGTCTGCTCAGGGCAATTGTTGCCAAACACAGTCTGTTGCAAATTCAAACATTTTTTTTCTGTTTTCTAATCCAAGTATGATGAGAAGCCAGAGCCTGGGGATTTAATCGAGATCTTCCGCGGCACTTATCAGCACTGGGCTGTGTACATTGGTGATGGCTTCGTTGTTCACTTGGCACCACCCTGTGAGTCCCTCCACACACACACACAACTGTCTGGACTCCTTCTCCCAGTAAAAACAAAAAGCAGTTTATCGGAAAGGCCATGTTCAGATTCTGTGCTGTGGGTTTTCAGAACAGAATGTGAATTATTTACGGAGTTAAAACAAAATGGATTCTGATGCAATATTTAGTGCATAAAACTGAGTTTGCTTTGTCCTCAGCTGAGGTCCCAGGTGCCGGCTCCAGCAGTATGATGTCTGTCCTAACTGAGAAGGCCTTGGTGAAGAAAGAGGAGCTGTGGGACGTGGTGGCACACAACCAGTGGAAAATCAACAACAGTCTGGACGGGGAGTACCAACCGCGCCTACCTCACGTCATTGTGAGGGAGGCCTGTAAGCTGGTGGGCGAGGAGCTGCCGTACTGCGTCTTCAGGGGCAACTGCGAACACTTTGTCAATGAGCTACGCTACGGCAAGGCGGAGTCCCGACAGGTAGGTCGAACCACATCAGTCCTTTGTGACTCTTTGCGTCCATGGAAAAACAGACAATGAAAAGGGTGCAGCTGGTGGAGGCTGGGTTGCATAAGTGTCAGAAATGAGAAATTTTCAGTGAAGAAAGAATAAAGTGGCAAAACAAGCTGGAACAATGTAGAGAAGAAAGTGCTAATTTCTTAAAGGGATGTGGGGAGCCTCCAAATTACCCCAAACGCTTTCAACATAACAATTAATTCACATCTTACAACAGTGCAAACATACCTGTGTACACACCTTTGAATCCTCTCATGCCATTGTGATACCAGTTGGCAATTATCTCTGATATCAAGTTTTGTGCAAACAGTTCTGTTTATGCACACACACACACACAGAACAGAACAGCTGTAAATTAATCGGCTTGCTCCACTTCTCCTTTTTCCTCTGGAGGTGTGCTATCTTCTGGACGAGGAGCTGCTGATTCAGCTGCATTTTGATGGAAAATGTGCAGGGAAAGTTAAAATCTGATGGTACTTATTCCACTGTATGGAGACCCTCTGTGTCTCATAGAGAATCATATAAATGAATTTTCAGAAAAAGAGGTACCAAGTATTTCTGAAACACCCACTTGTGGGAGAAAATGCCTCTTTAACATATTTAAATTGTAAATATATATAGCTGAACATACTTTAAAACGGTGGATTTTTGTCAGGGATTTATAGCAGAGGAGTTAACATGAATGGGGGGGGGAGATATGTATTCCTTGGTTATTCACCATGGCTCTCCAGCTTATTACAACACTGAAACATCACAATGTCATCAAATTTTTAACAAAGGATTAGTGAATGAATATGGAGGAAAATGAAGAGACAAGTAACTCATGTAGTGGGGTGTATCTAGAACTTTGGAGTACTATGACAGTGGGAAAGATGTTTAAAGGGGAAATGAGTAAACGGATGTGATATATAGGGGGAGTCAAATTGCTGATTTCATATGATAAGAGGGGACCGCTTCCCCCCCCCAGAACATGACAGAGCAGCTCTGTGCAAACTGTTATTACAACTTTTAATTAAGTTTTAAATTTAAGCACCTAGCAGCAGTGAGTAAACATGTCAAACGTGGCTTATGTCTGCAGCCAGGAAACTATGAAAAGACAGCTTTCAAACATTTGTTTAATTTGCTTAAAGTGCATTTAGCTCCACCCATGACCTTTTCTGAACTCTGACCAAACTCTGAGTCAAAATGAAACTTCAAAGGCAATGAAAGTAAAACTTAAAATGCTCCCAGTCCAACACAGTCCCAAACTGAAAACTCAATAGGAAGTGATGTGTGTTGGTCCCATTTTCACTCGATGCCTCCTAATGCAGACTTTGTCCTTTTAAGTAATTACGCTCATGTTTGCATTAATATGCAAATTGTCATGACCATTGGTCAGTGGCCACGAGTACCATTCAGAGAGTTGAGGAATGGCTGCAATCACAGCATTGTAAGACAGTGAAAGATGTACTCTAAGGCCCCCTCCTTGGTTCAGAGACGGTCGTTCCCTTTTCATGTAAATGGCCTCCTTGACTCTGTGCTCAAACCACCATTCCTCCCTGTCCAGGATGTGTACATCCTCATCATTGAACGAGTGGCCACTGGCCTGCAGGTGTAAATATACTGCGGAGTCTTGGCCTGACGAGGTAGCTCTTCTGTGTTGTGCCATCTGCTTAAACAGAGGTTGTTTGGTTTCCCCGATGTATAATTCACGGCAATCCTCTTGGCACTTAACCGCGTCCACAATAATACTCTGTGCCAGGTGGACCAATTTTTGGCGTAGCATGTTTTTTGGGCTGTTTATAAGGTTGGGGAAACCTGCAGTCAGCTGAGACTGAAGAAGTCACTCGGATGAGTGATGAAACGTTTCTCCCACTGAAAACGCTGCGTCCAGATGAACAGAATCAGCCTTCTGGGAATTCCTTACCTGGATGATTGAGCATACATCAAGACGCTTGTATGGGTCGTTTCAGGCAGTAGGAGCAAATGACTGTTATGATTATTTCATTAGAAGGCTTATTTCACTGAGACCCAATCCACCCAAAATCTTATGAGAGTTTAAATCAGTAGTTTTGTCCTTTTTGTTTTTTTTTTTTTGTTTTTTTGGGGTTTTTTTTTTTGCTACTCTCCAACTTTATAAGTGCACATTTAGACAGGTGTGGAGTTGGAACTTAATTCTTATTTACTGACAATCTTTTTTTATTTATAAAGTAAATTATAGCAAATAATTCAGGGACAACTAATTTCTTGATATATTTTCATAAGATTTATGTTTTCACACTCTCTAAATACACTCACCAGCCACTTTATTTTGTACACCTGTTCAACTGCCCATTAACGCAAATATATAATCAGACAATCATGTGGCAGCAACTCAGTGCATTTAGGCATGTGGACATGGTCAAGATGCCCTGCTGAAGTTCAAACTGAGCATCAGAATGGGGAAGAAAGGTGATTTAAGTGACTTTGAACATGGCATGGTTGTTGGTGCCAGACGGGCTGCTCTGAGTATTTCAGGAACTGCTGATCTACTGGGATTTTCCCACACAACCATCTCTAGGGTTTACAGAGAATGGTCTGGAAAAAGAGAAAATATCCAGTGAGCAGCAGTTCTCTGGGTGAAAATGCCTTGTTGATGTCAGAGGAAGGGAACAGTAACTCAAATAACCACTTGTTAAAACCAGGGTACGCAGAAGAGCATCTCTGAACACACAACACATTGAACCTTGAAGCAGATGAGCTACAGCAGCAGAAGACCACACCGGGTACCACTCCTGTCAGCTAAGAGCAGGAAACTGAGGCTACAAGTCACATGTGCTCACCAAAATTGGGCAATAGAAGACTACAAAAACATTGCCTGGTCTGAGTCTCGATTTCTGCTTTGACATTCAGATGCTAGGGTCAGAATTTGGCATAAACAACATGAAAGCACGAATCCATCCTGCCTTGTATCAACAGTTCAGGCTGCTGGTGGTGTAATGGTGTGGGGGATTTTTTCTTGCCACACTTTGGGCCCCTTAGTACTAACTGAGCATTGTTTAAACGCCACAGCCTACCTGAGTATTGTTGCTGACCATGTCCATCCCTTTATGACCACAGTGTACCCATCTTCTGATGGCTGCTTCCAGTAGGATAACACACCATGTCACAAAGCTCAAATCATCTCAAACTGGTTTCTTGAACATGACAATGAGTTCATTGTACTCAGATGACCTCCACAGTCACCAGATCTCAATACAACAGAGCTCCTTTGGTATGTGGTGGAACAGGAGATTCACATCATGGATGCTGTCATTGTCAGTATGGACCAAAATCTCTGAGGAATGTTTCAGCACCTTGTTGAATCTATGCAACAAAGAATAAAAGCAATTCTCAAGACAAAAGGAGTCCAACCTAATAAAGTGGCCAATGAGCTTATTTAATAAAATGGAGACGTGGATTCTGTTTGACTTAAGATATTACAATAAACTATAAAATAAAAATCTATAAATTTTAAAGTCATTTGAAACAACAAATGATAATTTGTTCATGAGACGAGCAAAGAGTGACCTGTTTGGTCTGCCATTTTTATAAATTTAAAAAAAAAAAAAATGCTAATTGTAGACAAAAATAAGAAAATGTGTTAATTCATGCATTTGAATTGAGTTTTGAATGCCATCGTTCCTCCTGCTCACCAACTTAAAGATGTATGTTTTCCCTGCAGGTGCGTAAAGCAGGAGAGGCAGTCATGGTTGCAGGCGTGGCTGCAGCTGTGGGTCTGGGTATTGTGGCTCTGGCAGGAGCTCTGTTTGGAGGCAGCAAAAAGGAAAACAAGAACACAGAGTGACTGACATTCATCCTGTTCTGTTCAGGGTCTGGATTAGCAAATCACCAGCAAAGCCTAACTGGCACTTACCATAATCATTCACAGATAACACTGCCTAACCTACATGCAATTATCTGTGATTTGGCAGGAAATTAGATTGGTTTCACCTCGGTCTGTCCTTTTTTCTTTTTTTTTCTTTTTTTTTTTCTTTTCTTTTCTTTTCTTTTGAAAAACAATGTAAGGCTTGTTGGTTTGTTTTTTCCAGACTCTTTAATATTTGTACATACAGCACAGGTATGTGCTGTATGTACATACACTTTAGCCAATTTAGCCACAATTTAGCCACTGTTTCCGCAAATGAAGATTAAATACATTTTATTTATTTAATTTGGGCAGGTGTTTATATTTATACAAAACTTTATACAATGAAAAATCATTTTAAAAAAAATACTGATACATCTGAAGTGAAAATAGGAAGTGCTATAAGTGAATACCTAATAAGCTAATGATAATCCATGCCATGCTATTTAGAATTTCTTAAAAAAAATGCTAATATGATTACAATGTTTTTACATTTTACAGAATTATCATGTTATACCATTCCCATGATGATTAACTGTTTGTACATGTTTAAAATAAATAACTAGTTTGACTCTTGATGGTAGTCTGGCTTTCTCAAGAACTACTAATAGAACATTAAAAGTACTTGTCATTGCACCCAGGAATATAGCCTTTTGCTTTAAAGTCTTTGCAATGACATCCTGGACCCTTCTCCTACTGTTATATTACATTAGGTGATTTAAATGATCATTTTTGTTCCTCCTAAAACCAAATTAATGGTTTCACAAAGAAAAGACTATGACCTAGATCTAACCAGTGGTCATCCTTGTAATCCTTGTAATTTACCAGTTACAGGAGAGTCATTCCATATGAAATCTGTCTGAAAGTTCCCAACCCCCTCAGAATCAGCAGGTTTTTAAACTTTAGCATATTCAATGAAGCCATGCAAAATTGTTCCTTCATGCTATCAATATTTTTTGAGTTACAGACCCTTGAAGTCAAAATATGGCGCGCTTTTTTTTTCTTTTTTTTTTTTAAAACTCATTTTATTTTTTTCCGAGATTTTTGAGCCCTCATCACTTCATAAGCACAGGAGATGGCTACATTAAATTTTCAGGGCTGAAAAACATATTCCATTAAAGCTCCATTTAAAAATGGTGTTACCCAAAATGCATCTTTTTTTTTCTCCTCTGAATTTTCAGAAAACAGATCAGTCATCCAGGGTACCAATGCTTGTTTCTGTTTCTTTACGTAACAGAAATGAAATTGGTGCAGTTTTGCCAACTATGATATATCTCATGATATTTATGCTTAAAGTTGGTTGAAGAAAAATAAGATTTTGGGTTCAGATTGTGACAGTTGGAGTGGGTGTAAAATTGACTGTTTTTAATAAATTTCATGTAGCCATTTCCTGTACTTATGAGGGTTCAAGAATGCTGGAAAAAATAATGTAAATTAAAGAGCACAAAATTTCAACCCACCCCATGTGCTTCGAAGGCCTGTAACTCAGAAACATTTTATAGTATGAAGGTACAATTTTCCATGGTTCATTAAACATACTAAAGTTATTGTACATAATAAAAAAAAATAAAAAATAATAATCAGCAGATTCTGAGGGAGCCAGGTGGTAACCTTTCTCAGATTTCACCAATGGAATGACCCTTTCACATGAAGACAGTGCTAGCAAACAAAGTGGCGGATATTATGAGGGGACATTTAAACCTGAAAAGGGGTTCAAAGTTTGTTTATATGAGTAAATTCACAACTAACATTTACAGTTTGGTTGAAGGTGACAAAGTTTGATTTGAGTGGTGTTAAATTAAAATTCCAGGTGTAAGTGAAAAACAGCAAGACAAGCATACAAGAAGAAACTTTTATTTTTTAATTGTCAGAATAGCTCACATGCTACATGATTTGGATTCTCTGTAAAACATCCAGCCTTCTTCAGACTAATGCAGCGTACCTCCCTTCATAACTGGACTTGACCACCCCAAACCAGGACTTCAGATCCAGTGATGATGGGTGTTGATTGTGTCAGCTGGCTCATCCATAAAACATTTTGTCTGGCTTGTAACACCAAACCTAACAATACCATATCCAACTCAGACAGGCCACCCAGGGTCACATTGTAAGGTTTGATCAAAACACAGAGGCTGAAGCTTTGACACAGTTCAGGTCAGTATGTTTAAATCTGGAGTTCTTGGGTGTGATCCCACAGAGCAATTAAATAAAGGCACAAATTAAAAAAAAACATAAGGTTCTCCTTTACCCATACCTGACCCTATACTGACTAAAATTACTCATGGGTAAATCTCTACTTCCTTACACGACCTCAAAGGTGCTCATGAGCTCCGCAGGGTTAAGATGCTCCAAAGACTCCAACATAAAACCCCTTTGATTTCATACAGCCCCCACCACAACACTACACCTCACCTGATTTTGCCCATCGTTCCATGTCCCAGCTACTCCATTATGTGTCCCAAAGTGCATGTTTATCATTTAAAGATCTCTAAGCAGTCACCTGTGTCACTTGTCAGGCCAGTTCTGTAAAATACAGTGTTGCATGTGCAAAGTAAAGTCAGCACATTTCTAATGTCTTGCCATGGAGACTTTTGTTAGGCCACACAATACACAGTGCATGCATGGACTTATTTTTAGTCTGTAACTGAACTAAAACATTCATAACCACTGTGTGTGTGTGTGTGTGTGTGTGTGTGCGCATAATAATACATGGTTAATTCAGAAATTCTATTTTATATATTTTTCTGTTTTTCTTCCTTCTAAAAAAGTCATTTCTTTTAAGACAAGATGCACCAGTTATATACATATAGTTTACAACAGCAACTGCATGAGTTACAAATAAAAAATAAAAAGGGAAACATTTTGTGAAACCAGCTCAGGCCTGCAGGGGGTGCTGCTCTGTGGTGCTTCATGTCTCTCCAGATTTTCTTTCTGCTTTCATCTCTCATCTGTCAGTTTTTTCAGGAAGAAAGACAGAACATCCCAAACCTAAGAGTCACCAAACAGAAACATTTTCCTCTACTTTCTCCATTACAGCAACTGTTGTGTTTTCTTTAATGCTGCCACTTCTTTCTGGTCCTTAACTTGTGGAATGTGAAACCTCCATCCACTGCTTCGGGCCAATCCGTGAGGTCCGTGTTGTCCGCCTCCACCCTCATCAGTCCAGCTTGCGTGCACCCAGTTTGAGAGGACCTTTAGCAGCTTTTCGTTCCGCCCGTTTTGCCTCCAGCTCTTTCCTCCTCTCCTCACGTTTCTTTTTGGACAGCTCTGCCTTGCTAAGACCTGAGTGAAAAAACCAAAAAAAAAAACAAAAACAGAATGTCAATGACATAGTAGCTCACAATTCACAAGTTATTGCCCTTAAAACGACAAATTTCCCTAAAATCTGACCAATACTCTAGGAGGAGCAGTGGTTCTTATGAATTGTGCACGGACAGGCAATGGATGCCTCGCCAGTCCTTCAGCTGTATGAGCTAAAAATAAAGAGGCAGTACAGTGATTTATTACTGCAGGTCTGCATTTGTAGAAGCCTCACAAGAGACATTAAAAATGTCCAGTTCAAAGGAGATACAAAGGAAAACATAACTGAACAGGTGGCTACAGAAGACTTGCAAAGGACTGAAATGATTAAATGAGTGCAGATGCAAAATGTCCTGAAAGTGTTGGATTTGTTTGCTTGTGTTAGGAGCCCACACAATCAGGCCAATCCAGGGTCTAACTTCTGATAAAGGTAACCCCGCTGTGGGACTTACCCTGACTTCCATCTACTGACTCCCAGCTCTCCTCAGTTCCCCAGTCTCCTGTTGCCTCTGCACCCCATCCATCTCCAGACTGTCATTGAGAGAACACAACACAAACATCAGTGCTCTGTTCTTCAAACCTGGCTTAGCTAAGTCAAGCCAATGTGTCATCATTGAGAAAAAAAACAAACAAACAATCTAATTTAGTTCTCAAAAAAAATGTATTGACTTGTTAATCCTGGATGAACCCCCCCAAACTTCAAGGCGAGTAACTGAAGCAACTACCAGTGAGTGTATGAAACCGGTGATTCACATATGACAGGGTAGTAAATACATTAGAGGGTTACCAAGGCAACTGGAGCCTGGAATGTCTGCTGGGGACCAGCCATCGGCTTCAAAGTGATGCAAGACTAGCAAATCGCTTCCTGTGTTGACAGGGCTTTAGTTGCTATTTGTCAGCAATTTTAGTGATGTAAGTACAAATAGTTATTGTAATGTCTAATTAAATGCTGTTTATTCTGGTTCTAATATTTGTATTATGAATTCTTAGAAGTCAGCTAAGTTCTGTTTTATTTTGTTTTTTGTTCATAGAACTTATGGTTTCAATTTTTCTAAATTCATTTTATTATAATTCATCATGTATGACTATAGGTAATAAAACTGTTATGTTTATGTTACCACATCAAAAATCTTTCAAGTGTTAGAAATCATATGAAAGAACGTAACACTAAGTGGTCCTGATTCAAGTGCAGTCATCAACATTTCTACCTGAATAACTCAGTTATCTACATATCATTATATTTTGACCTCATTCAAAAAACATTTTTTTGTTTTAAAACACTCACTGAAATGAGCTCATAGTTTTAAAACATTTTGTCTTCCCCTCTTAAGGCCCCAAGAACTCTGAAAAGAAAAGCATCTACATTTAGGTTTGAATGCTCTGCCACCTTCTTCATTCACTTTGTGATGTCGGCAAGCTAAAGGTGATCCTATAAATAAAAAATAAAAAAATAATAATTTGGGTGATTTAATTTAATCACCCAATTAATACACTTTTTTGTTCTTTTTATGTGTGATGTGTGTCAAAACTCCTCACTTTCGGTTTATCTCAAATCTAATCAAAACTAACTTTTGTATTTTTGCCTCCCTGTTCTCTCACCGTGGCGGCAGATGTGCTGGCTGTGTTTCTTTGGGACACGCTGGCGAACAGATCGTTCTGAATGGCCCCCTTTGCCGTGCTGTCCCAGTTGTACTCGCTGGCTAACCGCACACCTTCAGGCAGAGGCAGCGTCGTATTGGCCGAGCTTGTGTCGGTCTCCTCCTCCCCCCAGTCATTGCCCCATCCTTCCTCGCCGGCAGAGCTCTGACCCTGGCCTTCCTTTTCATTGGACCAGCTGTCATCAGCATCCCAGCCTGAGCTCCAGTCAGAGCTCTGCTTTTTCACCACCATGGAGGTGGACGACCGGCCTCCCTACATCACAGAGAGGAAATCTGAAATGATTTCAACTGCACTAACTGCACTATTAATAAAGTTGGTATAGGTCAATTTTTTCACATCTACATTAAAAACAGATGTGATCCCTGGTTTTAAGTGCAGAAAATTATTTGCTTTCAGCACCATGCATGGGTCAAGGTATACAGGAACATTTCAAGCCAACACAATATACTAGAGGGTGTAATGGTATAAGATTATTACTCACAGTAGTCCCAACAATATCAGTAGTATTTGTAGCATTCAAAGTAATATAATTAACACAACAGGGAGTTTTGTCAAATAGATTCAATGCTTAGTATCTTCTGTCACTGACCTTCTTTTTGGATGATCCCATTCCTGACCAGTCAGTGTTCCAGTCATCGGGCTCAGTCTGAGCTTTCTCTGGTTCCTTTGAGGGAAAGTGCAGACAAAGCTCTCAAATTATAATAATATAAGACCACAATCTTGCATTTAGGCACAGTACAAATGTGAATAATTATTATCCTACCTCCAAACTTCCCCAGTCCTCCTCATCATCCCAGCGGTCTCCTATGGGCTCATCATCGTTGTCTCTTACTTCAAGAGTCTGTGATTGGTTGCCACGACCAGAGGGAGCATGGTGAGTCAGGGAGGCTTGTGGAGCTTTTTCTTCTGAACCTGAGACTGAAAGAAACAAGAGAGAGAAGTTTCAGGATGCATATACATATATGCAGGACTGTACCAGGACCTGGTTTCAATTTGAGTCATTTTAAAATTTAAAGAAGAGATGGACGTTGCAATAAAGATTTCATTTGGGATACAGAGACTGTGCTCACTTAAAAGAAACAGAAGCAAAAACACAGAGACCTGCTACTACACACAGGTGTTAAATGGCTAAGCAGGGAGGAGATTCCCTGAGTTGCCTGAAATTAAAGATTTTTTACAAGCTTTCAAAATAAGCACAATATTCACAACTAGAGGACTAACAGTGGCTTTTCCCGTTTTTATTTGGATTACTTTACTGTTTGCTTTGTGCAGATTCAATGCCTAAATAAGCTATATGGCTCCCCGGTGTGGACTGACTGATCTGAGCTCACTGGCAACTTTAACAATAGATCTTTATTCAAGAAAAGAAGGTTTGGTAATGGTTATTATAGATAACTAAAACTAAGTGTGAAAAAAACATTTGAGTTAACTCAAAACAAATCTAGACTTTAGAAAAAAATTAAAATGCTATCAGTGAATCGAATGTAATCACCCTACCTGGTGCAGGTGTTCTATCAGTGGCACTAGTGGGGCTGCTGGTGTTGGCAGCAGGTCCGCTGCCCTCTGCAGCTGTACCCCCCTCTGTCCCTGGAGCATTGCGGATCAGCTTAGAAGTTAGTGAGGTCATGCCGGTCACGGCCCAGCCAGCCCAACTGGACGAGGCACCCGCAGGCTGAGCGCACGATGCTACGTCCTTTTCTGCAGGACACACAGAAGAGAGCGTCGTTAGTTTTAGGATGCATCTGTTCATTATTACCAATATCTGAGTTAGTTACAGGATCATCTGTTTCTTTTTCTAAAATCTAATCATGGTATAGAAACAAATACACAACATGAAGTCAGTGGTTTGAGGGAAAACTTTGCAGCTCAGTGCAGGTTACAGTTACATACCGATCTCAGCCAGCTTGCTGGGGTCTTCTGACACGGTCTCTAGTTTGGAAAGGAAACTCTTGATGGCTTTGAATGCCTGGCAGAGAGAAAAAGACAGGAAGGCACATTCTGATCAGAGACCAAACAGCAACTTCCAGTGACCAAAAATGTGATGAAACTTTACCAAACAGACAAGATCTCAAGTCAATAATGTCCCGCTTCCTTTTTGTTGCCAAAGGAATGTTTTTCCTCTTAAATAAATTTACTTACACTTTAAGATTCTCTATTTCTATTTTGTGAGCAGCTTCATAAACAGGCATTAAGAGGTGTTAAAATCTTATATTACTACAAGAAGGCACTAATGCCACATTCATAATTTTACTACTACCTGAGTTATTATAGTTTTGCATTTTTCATTAGTTTTATTTATTTTATTTTTTTTCCTTTCAATTCAGTTTAGTTTCAGTTAGTTTCCAGAGTGGGTGTGCTCATTTTAGTTTATTTTTTACAGCTTAAAACATTTCGTCTCAGTTTAGTTTTATCCATCCATCCATCCATCATCTGCTGCTGCTGCTTATCCAAGTCCGGGTGACGGGGGCACAGTCTTAGCAGAGAGCCAACACCTCCCTCTCCCAAGCCACCTCCTCCAGCGGTACTCCAAAAGTACTCCAAAGCCAGTTTAGAGAGGTAATCTCTCCAGTGTGTTCTGGGTCTGCCCCAGGGCCGCCTCCCTGTAAGACATTCCCAAAACACCTCACCTAGGAGACATCCAGTAGTTCAGATGCCCGAACCAGCTCAACTGCCTCATTGAATCGCCACCTTATCGTGGTGGAAGGGTTTGTGCTCCTGCGTGATCCCAGGAGCCATGTTGCTGGGGGCAGTTTGCCCCTGGTAGGTCTCCTAAGGCAAATTGGTCTTGGGTGAGTGACTAAGTCTAAGAGTAATTCAGAAAACTCCTATGGAGAAGAGAAAAATCAAGGAACAAAACTCCTGCGGGTCCACCGCCAGCAGGAGGGGCTGTAGGGTTTCTGTGCAATGTGGATTGGGCAGCGGGCAGCGGCGGAGGCCCTGCCGGTCTGATCCCCGGTTGCCAAAACTGGCTGCAGGGGGTTTAGTTTTAATTTTTTATTAATATACTTTATTATATGGGGGGGTATTTGTCAGTGGTGAGATTTAAGAAGTTCAGAATGGGTAATACAACACAAATACTTGACTCACTAATGTAGAAATCCCAGTCTTATTTTAGTTTTGCAAGTGTGCAGTATTGTTTCAGTTCGTTTTTATTTTTCTAAAGTCTAGTTTTTAATTTGATGTCATTTAACTAAAATGTTTTTACAAACTTTAGTTTTAACTATAATAGCCTTGATGACTCACTGCTGGTCTATGTTCCTCAGCAGTAATAATTAACCACTAGTTTGTATTTAAATCTTCAATACGATTCTAAGGGTAAGGGTCAAAATGACTAAAAGTAAATGAGGACTTTTGCTGCTAATAATAACAACCGAAACACTGCTGATATAGTTACAGCAACACGCCAGAGGCGAAGTGCTTTCTTATCTCGACTGCAATAATTTTGCAGTTAACAGTAAACATGAGAAACACCATTAAGGCCTATATGTCCAATAGTCACATACCTGGTCCCTGACGCTCTTATCAGGGTCAACAGTAACGGCACAGAGGGTGGGCACGATTCGGGCAGCGATCTCTGTTACGCTGTAGTAGTTGTGTGTAGCGGCAAAGCCCAGCACACCAGCAGAGCGCGACGCGGGGAACGGGTCCTTTGTGGCTCGAGAGAAGGCAGAAATTAGAACACGCTGTCGAGTCTGTGAAGACAGAGACGATTGAGTTCTTTACTCAACACTGATGTCAGTGGGGTTTTTTTAGGTTAAGGTTTTTCCACAGTGTTTGTGTTTACCCCGGCGTTGAGGTAGGAGGCGATTTTTCCCAGGCAGACAGTAGTGTTGCACCGGATTGGGCCTTGTTCGTCTCTAGCCTGCAGTCGGGCAAAGTGACGCATCAGTTCCTGGTTCAGGTTGGTCTCATTCAGCTTGGGAGCCAGTAGCAACATAGACTGGGGGAAATGATAGTTAGGATGTTATGACATCTGCTGCATGCCCAAAGTAATATGGAATAACACCTGCTAGTTTGTGTTCAAGTGTGAAAACTACCTTCACAGTCTGTTCCCTGATGGCAGGGTTGGTGTCTGTGAAGCCATGAACAACATGAGGGAAAATCTGGGAATTGACCGCTGCCTCGTTCAGATACTGAATGAACTGCTCCATCTGAGAGTGACATACAAAGTTAGAGTGATTAAATGTTAAATGGTTTTACTCTTTAATAGAAATAAAAACAGCAGGAGATGGATGAGAATAAATAACTGTCTATTATATTTTATTTTACTTTAAACTAATGTTTCTATTTCCAGGATATAAAATACATGAATACATACCATAAAATGAAATGAAATGGGAAAACTAAGCTTAAAAAAAAATAAAAATAAATAATAATCAATAAATAATAACACTGATTGCCTGTATAACATTCACCTTAATCACTGCAGAATTTCTGAAACCAGACAATATTTAAAACGACAACAAAAACACTTCTTATGCTAAATTTTGCTTGCAGATGTTTTTGAAATTGATTTAAAGTCCTGCACGTGATGTAAATGTTACTTTCACAAGCATGAAGAATATTACACACCTGCTGGAGAAGTCGTATCCTCATGGCTCGGTCTGTCGAGGAAAACATCTTCACGATGACAGGGATGATTTTCTGCTGGTATTCTTCTGCTGACAGGAATTTTCCCACCTAGCAAACGGAGGGAGAGAGAGAATGAAAAAAAAAAAAAGCATGTAGAGATGTACACTTAAATATTAACAGCAGTATAATCATATCTTACTTTCACCTTGTCTGGAGAATGTTTTAACTGATGATTATTGCCTGTAGATTGTTTGCTTCACTGTCTGTTATTTATTAAAGGTGTAAAAGTTCTCCAGATGTGGGATTTACCTTGAAGAGCGGTGTGAGGACAACAGCGCCGGCATTGCCAAACTCAAAGGCGGTGAGCAGCTGAGGCAGAACTTTGTGTTTACAGAAGTCTTCAGGGAAGGAATCCAGATTGTCACTCAGATCCTGGAAGAACTGCTGCTTCTCTGCTGGCTCCTTGATCTAGAACAGACCATTTTGAGGAGATATTTCTAATTTCTACAGTTTTTACCATAACAGTAAGACTCAGAAACACACCTCTCAAGTAAATGCTGGGGTTGAAGTAAGGCATAGTTTCCAATACAGTCTGGCTCTTGTTTAGCCAAATTACACCCACCTGTTGAAGGATTTGATTAGTTTCTATCTTGGGTCATAATACTTTAGATTGTGGCTTCACTAGAAGGATTTAATTGTAAGTCTAATACAAATAAAACTCTTTATGCAAGTCTGCAAACCTGGATCTCCTCCAGGAAAAGGTTGCTCTCCACAAAGCTGTTACTTAGGAATCCCCCAGGGGCTCTACAGTTCTGCAGAAAGCGGGCTGGGTTTGGCCGAGCCCGGGGGTTGGCTCCAACCAGCTCACAGTAATGGGGGACCAGGGCCTTAGGGATCTGTGGGAACAGAAAGGACAAGAGATTGAACTTGACTGTATCCATTTTCTCATTATGACAAAGAAAGCATTTGTTTAGCTGTCAGTGAACCCATGAAGCAACTGCACATTAAATTCCTTCCTTGAAGGCACTTGGACTAGGGCCTAGAAGAAAAGGTCATATTTCTCCCATACCAGCTTCTCTCCCTTCTCCAAAACTGCAAAGCCCTGAATGATGAGACCACATCATATCTTAAAGGCCTCATAATATTCTGATAGAGCACTTCGCTCTCAGGGTGCAGGCTTACTTGAGTTTCCAAAAGTAGAATGGGAGGCCGAGCCTTCAGGTATCAGGCTCTTCTCTTGTGAAATAATCTCCAAGTTTGGGAGCCGATTCCACCATCCCTCTGTTATGCTGCTATATGTTACAGGCTGCTGGGGGGGCTTCCCATGATGCACTGAGCATTCCTCTTCTACTCCCCTCACATTTGCATGCCATTAATTTTTGTCTCCTCTCTCCTATAGATTGTGTTTTGTCCTGTTTCCACAGTTCTTCCTCCCTGCTGTCACTAAGTGCTTGCTCATTTTGGATCACTATATTTCTGGGGTTCTCTCAATATATTTGGGTCTTTACAATATAAATCGTCTTGTGATGTTGTGAACTGGTGCTATATAAACAGATGGAATTAAACTGAACTGATCTTAGCAATGAGATGTGCATCTCATTCAAGGCCTCTGCTAACCCTCCCCATGTCCAGTTTGATATTTCTTCTTCTTTACATAATCAGAATTGTTGTCTTTAAACAAATTAATAAGAGAATAATCTAAATATTTCTAATAATCAGTATTTTTTATTTCCAGCAAATCTTGAATAACAGCATGTTCTTCAACAGACAAGGATAACAGTTATTTAAAGGCAATGTCAAAGTGAAAATAAGTCACAAAAATCAGTGACAATGGTTTTGGAGTTACTCAAAGTAGCAATCGAGGAGACCAACCTTTCCCAGTGAACGGAGGGAAGAGGTTCGCAGCAGGGGCCCGTTGAATACCTCCCAAATCAGGCAGCCTAGTCGCCACACCTCCCCTGTCCTGCAACAAGAACAAGAAAAAAAACCCCACAGTTCAATGCAATAGTTTTCAAGCACACAACACCAGGCAGTTTCTTTTTTTAATGCCCCTCTCTCACCATTTCTCTCCACTACTAGTGGACGTCTCTGGTGGGTCATATTTCTCCATGTCTGGGTAAACAGCCTTTGGAGTGGGAAGCGAGACCCCACTTGGGTCACCCTGCTCATGGACCACATGGTCGAGGGCCCCCAGCTTCCACTCTCCAGCTCGATCCACAAAAACAGCCCATATGCCCAGGTTGTTATGGAGCAGGTGGCAATCATTGATGAGAAAACTCAGAGCTTTCTGCAGGAGGAGGCAAACAGAGGTAAAGACAGTGAGATAAGGCTCATGCAGGACAAAAGGCACAAACAGCTCAACTGTCTTGTCCTTACCACTATCTGATGGAGTCCCCATGAGATCTCCAGTTCCCCAGCACCACCCTTCTCTGCCTGAGCCTTCAGGTGGACTGCCAGGGGTGTAACCTGCTCAGTAACCAGGTACAGGCTCTTGTCCGTCTGTAACAACCACAACCAAGATCATCAATACACTAAGAAAGAAAAAAAACTGAACTATACTTCAAAACCATTATAAACAGTAACTTGTCACAGTAAAACAGCTTTTCCATGTTCATTTTTGGGTCATTTTTGCATTTATGCCTTATAAACACACACATTCTAGTTGACATAACAGTATTTTTTTCATCAGCACAGATTTCTATTAAAAAAATGTACTGAACATTTAAAATGACTTTGTGGTAAGAATACTTCTAATTTGAGGAGCTGAAGGACATTCGGGTGCCTTTCTAATGATTCTGTCTCCTGGGGACAGTTAAGAGTGCAGATATTTTTGAAGAAAGCAACTGCTATTCCTGTGCTGGATTTTTAATTATGTACCAGTTCTTCCATGTTTCTTTAAATGTGCTCTATTTTTGTCTACTCTCTGATTTTGCTATTCTCGATTATATCATTTTTCTAATCTTGTAATCATTTTCACTGCCAGGTGCTGCTGTAAATTATATATTTTTTTTATCTCAAAGGTCTTCCTGGTTAAATAAATAAGGTTTAGCTAATGCAGCAGGATTTGCTGGTCATATTCCATTGATAGCTTTCATTTCAAACTGATTCTGTTGGCATTCCATGTTACAGATGCTCCAGATGAAAGGGCAAATTTGTATTAGCTGAGCTATTATAATCTTCAGTGTAACACAGTGTGCAATCTGCTACATTACTCACTATTAACTATTGTAAAACTATTACAAGCCTACAGAAACCTATACACACTCACCTCCATCTGAACGTTTAACATGCAGAGAAGAGCAGATGATGGAAATGAGACACAGCTAATTATATGACAGTTACAGCAAAACATGGATGTCTCAGCTCTAAATATCAAGGACATTGTCAGTGTGTGTAGAGCAAAGTGCTTTGTGTGAAATTTAAGTCACATAAAAACACACACCTCCAATCCATCAACATAGGCCAAGATGTTAGGGTGACGCAGCGTCTTCATACGCTTGAAGGCAGCCTTGGCGAGCTGGGTCTGCTGGTCTGTGCCCTGAGCCACTTCGTATACAAACACAGACACTGGCTCTCCAGTGGTCTGAGGAGAAAGATTAAAGTAACAGCAGCAAGTTATAATTACTCCATGACTTTTAATTAAGTCATTATTTGTGTGTGTAGTGATACTTTTGTAAGTACTTTTTCCAAGCCTGTATTTTTACTGTTGCATAATTA
>VUQI01056916.1:0-12881 GCA_015106735.1 Paratilapia polleni
AGCTTTGTTGTTCCCAGTGTCTGCTGCTTGACCTTGTTCTTATGAACTGCTGTCTTAGAAATTTTAAGGATGGAAGCAACCCGACGCTCACTGTATCCCTCTGCCAGTAAAGCCAAAATTGAACTAAAAACTTTTCTTTTCATTTCTTTTGGCATGATCAATAGTTATTTTTTTTATTCCAGTTACTTTTGATGTACTACTAGCACTGTTTTTGCCATCCAGTTGGTCCTATTGCAAGAGGATAGTGATGACCACAGCAATGGTTTTTATACTTTTCCTCGTTAAATAAGATTTGGTTCAGGTGATCACCTCATCAGTACCTTATTAAGTAGAAACAGGTGTGCTTGTGTTGGAATTCAAGAGACACTGGAATGGAATGACTGTCATATATTTAGAGATGCTGATTTCTGAAAAATTTGCAGTGGTCTCTTAATTTTTTCCGAAGCTGTATATATAGATATAGATAGATAGATAGATAGTTAGATAGATCTCTTTAGTGGTGCGATACACTGCAATAAATATTCTCAGTTTCATCATTTATTGGTTTTCAAGTCACAAGTTTTGCTGCATATCGCTTAATGCTGTGTATAGTTGTGCAGCGACCTATTGGAAAGAACTTAGTTTTAACATATAGCTTGATTTATACATGATTTTGCTCATGATAGCTGTTTTTATATTTCAGAGATATGAAAGGTATGTACATCATGAATGTGTCACATGCACTGACATGTTTTGACATGCGCTGCAAGGTTTAAGATTTAGTCTTCCAGAGAGTTGTCACAATTTGTGTGATGTGTGAAATGTTCATTTTGATTTGACATACATCTCTTATGTAAATGTCACCCTGAGGTTATTTTTAAATCAAACACATCTGATCATACCTCAAATAAAAGTGCTTCTTTGATAGGCTCCAAGTTTTCCATTTCATGCCACTTCTGATCAGTGATCTGGATAATAAGAAGCAGTTCTGTAGACTGTCCGTTCACCACTTTCTAAAGCATTTAGCATATATGCTCACTTTTTACACAGTATGTGCCATATTTGTAACTAGTCACTAAACTTTTTATGATTACATTTCTTAAAATTGTATTGCTCAAGTAAAGCAGTGTATTGTTTTGCCTTAACCCCAACCCGTTGTGGCAGATGGCTACCCCTCCCTGAGCCTGGTTCTGCTGGAGGTTCCTTCCTGTTAAAAGGGACTTTTTCCTTCCCACTGTCGCCAAGTGTTTGCTCATGGGGGTCATTTGACTGTTGGGGTTTTCTCTCTAATATTGTAGGGTCTTTACCCCACAATATAAAGTACCTTAAGGTGACTGTTGTTGTGATTTGGCGCTATATAAATAAAATTGAATTGAAATTGAATTGAATTGAATTATCGGGCCATTGTAGGGGTGCTGAGGCGGGTTATTATTCTGAGTGAGTCATATATCTATGAATAAAATTCATAGACATTCCCTGTGGGTTTTTTTTTCCTCATTATTCAACCACATGGTTCACCTTTACATCACTCCCATCTAAAATTCTGCTCATTCTAAAGTCGACATGTGGTGCATCACTGGTACAGGTTTGCTACATTGTTATAAGCTGTAGAGAAACTACAGCCTAACTGTTGACTCTGTGCCTGCTCCTGAGCAGGTATAAGATTTAAGCAAAGTTGTAGCAAGAATTCTTACACCTGAATGGTGCACCTGGTCTAACTATTAGGTCAGACAAGTTACAACTTGTGTATCATTTGAGTTTGATATTATTAATAGCTCTTCAGTCTCATCTGGAACTCATTTAAACCTGTTTTATTTATCTTGCAAATCTGCCCACCAGAGACAATAGTTTGTGAAGCCTTGATATGTGCACTCAGATTTGGGTCGTGTTTATGTGACATTTTTGGTAGGAAAGAAATGTCAACCTGTTACAAAGAATGTGTTTATTGACTTATATGAACCACTGAGGCTCTGAGTAAGAGACCCTATGATATCCACTCAGCCTTTGGCATTCAGTTACACCCCTCTTCACCTTGTGGGATTTCATTCAGTTTTGCTCATTATACTCTGTGAGTTTAGGTCTTTGAAACAGTACGAGATCCTGCTGTTCTCCCCTTGAGGTTTTCAGGGGTCAGAGAGGCAGTGGAGCGTCCCCTCTGATCCAGGAAGGCAGCTCACCATGGGGATCTGACAGACTGACCTGCCTGGCAGCAATGATAGATACACTGGGACTGGTACGACCCCTCTGGCTGACATCCACAAGCTCACTGATGGCCCCGGTCATCATCTCTCGGTTGAGGAGCAGGACTGGGAATAGTGAGGCTGCTGCAGTATATTATGTCCCCATTTCTGCTAGACTCCTTAATCTTGGCAGCTTTGTGTGCAAGAAAACAATGTGTGCTGTAAGAATTTCTATGTGACTGACCATGTATGGCCAAATCCTGAAAAAAGGCATCACTCCATGATTGAAAACAGCAAAAAAGAAACTTGATGTCATGAATTTATCTATAATCAACAGTCCGACAAGTCTCCTAATGTGTTTCAGTATAAAGCCTTCCTCAGAAAAGGTATGACAGCTGTACGGGCTCTCACTCTGTACACCTCGCCGTGGCCGCTTTTTTTTTTTTTTAGACGACATGTGACCATATTCGAACAAGACAACATAACTGGGCATTTTTTACCAAACACTAGCGCTGGCTAGCTAGCTTTGTTAGCAAGGTGCATCAATAATTAACACTTGCCAACACTGCCATTTTTCCTGTTTCTTTTGTATTTCAATGGCATCATTTAAGTCACAAATGCCAGTAGAATCATTCTGTGTAAAACACATGCATTCTCTGACTATGACAGAAAAAGAGGAATCCCATGTGATAACCTACTGGCTGTCAACTCTGACAAATGTAATATGATGAAAGAAAAGCACCATTCAGTCATGGGCAAACTGAGAGGCAGTCAGCCTCATGTGCAGCAGGTGGGTTGCATATACCATCTTGTCCAGGTTGCCAGAGGCTGTGGCACCAAGGCCTCCATTGGTTGATTACTGGTCAGTGTGCATTACCGCTTTGACAAAAGGTGAGTGGAGTGTAAAAAGGGAGAAAAAGTAAAACTGTCTCATGCTAATTTTACATACAGTATAACTGTCCTGTTAATGTTTTGATTATAATGCTTTCAACAAAGAAAAATATTCCTTATTTTATTATTTTTCTTCTCATTCCCTGATGGAGTGCAAAAAAGAAGTGAGATTTTAAAGAACCTGTGGAGTTCACATACAAGCTCAGGTATTGCAGTTGATGATGGCTCAGCCTCCACTCTTGCATTCAGAGAATGGTGAATCAGTGTGCCGCTCTGCAGGCTTACTTCAACAGCCACGAAGATGCAGAGAGGAGTGCTAAAATAAGCAACGTGGCAGGCTACTTCAACGATCCTCAGATGAAATTCTGAATGCAACTCTTAAACCAGTTGCTGTCAATAACGCCTTCCAGGTAGGATCGATAAATTGTGAGGAGATTAAGCATTGTACATACAAAAAAACTGAAAATATCTATTTTTTCACTTATTTTACCCATGTTTGAGCAATAGGCTGAGGAAGTGATGATTCAAAAGCTTCATAGTAAGATGACATGACTTGTCAACAGATTCTTACATTGCATTGTTCCAGGCAGATACATTGTGAATACTACTCTCAGAGAGGCGTCCTACAGATGTGGAAATCAGTTGGAGAATGAGAGACTGAGGTCCCAATGTTCCTTAAAAAGTTCCTGAAGAACTTTCCTCCTTGACATTGACAGGAATATATTAGTGAGTTACAGTTTGAGTTTTAATAATGTCAGCATTATGCTTCATTCATTTGTCATATTTCTTGGCTAATAACTATTCGTTCATAATTATACTATCCCAATAATAGTAGAACACTTCGCTCTCAGACTGCAGTGGTTCCTAGGGTACTTAAAAGTAGAATGGGAGGCAGAGCCTTCAGCTTTCAGGCCCCTCTCCTATGGAACCAGCTCCCAGTTTGGATTTGGGAGACAGACACCCTCTCTACTTTTAAGATTAGGCTTAAAACGTTCCTTTTTGATAGTGCTTATAGTTAGGGCTGGATCAGGTGACCCTGAACCATCCCTTAGTTAAGCTACAATAGGCCTAGGCTGCAGGGGGCTTCCCATGATGCACTGAGCACTTCCTCTTCTTCACTTCCTTTTACTCTCTATGTGTTTATACACCACTTGCATTTAATCATTAGTTATTATTAAACTCTGTCTCTCTCCCATAGTGTGTCTTTTGTCTTGTCTCCCTCTGCTCTCTGTTAAAAGGGATTTTTTCCTTCCCACTGTTGCCAAGTGCTTGCTCACAGGGGGTCGTCTAACTGTTGGGGTTTTCTGTCTAATATTGTAGGGTCTTTACCCTAAAATACAAAGCGCCTTGAGGCGACTATTGTTGTGAATTGGCGCTATATAAATAAAATTGAATTGAATTGAATTAATTGCAATCATTTTCTTATAATAGTCAGCCTTCTAGAAGCTTTCTAAAAGGAAGTCATTGAGAAGATGCTGAAGGCCATTCCCATTGCCTCACAGCTATACTATATTGCCAAAAGTATTCACTCACCCATCCAAATCATTGAATTCAGGTGTTCCAATCACTTCCATGGCCACATGTGTATAAAATCAAGCACCTAGGCATGCAGACTGCTTCTACAAAAAGTCATGAAATTTCTTCACTACTAAATATTCCAGAGTCAACAGTTAGTGGTATTATAACAAAGTGGAAGCGATTGGGGACGACAGCCACTCAGCCACGAAGTGGTAGGCCACGTAAAATCACAGAGCGGGGTCAGCGGATGCTGAGGCGCATAGTGCGCAGAGGTCGCCAACTTTCTGCAGAGTGAATAGCTACAGACCTCCAAACTTCATGTGGCAGTGCATAGAGAGCTTCATGGAATGGGTTTCCATGGCCGAGCAGCTGCATCCAAACCTTGCATCACCAAGCGCAATGCAAAGCGTCAGATGCAGTGGTGTAAAGCACGCCGCCACTGGACTCTAGAGAGGTGGAGATGTGTTCTCTGGAGTCACAAATCACGCTTGTCTGTCTGGCAGTCCGATGGATGAGTCTGGGTTTGGCGGTTGCCAGGAGAACGGTACTTGTCTGACTGCATTGTGCCAAGTGTAAAGTTTGGTGGAGGGGGAATTATGGTGTGGGGTTGTTTTTCAGGAGTTGGGCTCGGCCCCTTAGTTCCAGTGAAAGGAACTCTTAATGCTTCAGCATACCAAGACATTTTGGACAGTTTCATGCTCCCAACTTTGTGGGTTGGGTTGTGGCTCAGGTGGTAGAGCAGGTCGTCTGCTAATTGGAAGGTCAGTGGTTCGATCCCTCGCTGCCCTAGTCAGCATGGGCAAGAGACTTGACCAGTGTCTTGCCCAAGGAGACTTGGGCAAGATACTACACTTTGCCCCCAATGCATTCATCAGAGTGTGACTGTGTGTGAATATTAGCTAAGTGCTTAAGTGCAGATAAAAAGCACTATGTGAATGTGGCATGTAGTATAAAGCTCTTTGAGCACTCAAACTGAGTTGAAAAGTCCTATATAAGTACCAGTCCATTTACCATATGTGTGTGAAGGCTGACAAGTGAATATTTTTGACAATATAGTGTACTTCAGGACCTGAAAGTGTTGGACCCACCCTTGTGCCTTCATCTGTCTTCTGAAACAGGTTTACCTGAGCTGTTTTGTGGTTTATCCATCAAATTATAAATTTATTGTAAGGGCACTCATTCCACACTTCAAAATAACCTAACTCTAAATATTCTCTAAGGTAGCTTACCAGGTCTCAGACAGGATGGTAAGCCCAAAGGAACAGAGAGTAGAAAGATTCTGGTTTCTTCTAAGGAAAGAAGAGAATGTTCAGTAAGCTGGCAACACTGACAAAGGCAATTCTTTGCACTCTACACAGCAATCAAATAATTTTTAGCATGGTAAAAAAGATTCTCACTGAAATAGAAAGAGCATGAACAACAGCACTGTCTGCTCACTGTTGTCCTGCAAGATCAACCATAGCAGCCCTGAAAATAAACTTAGCACAAAAAGTAAGGAAATTTGTGCTTGGTTGATTATTTCTTTGTTGCAACAATGCTTCTTGGCAATAAATCTCATACCGTTGGAAAGCCTGTTTATTTCCCTTTAAATGGTGCCACATTTGTAAGGAAAATGCATTTGTGGATTGAGCAGCAGAATTGTGGGTTGCGCCCATGAAGAATTTATAATAATCGACACATCATTACAGGTCATAATCGACCAAACACAAATTTCCTTACTTTTTGTGCTAAGTTTAGATACATTCTATCTAAGAAGGTATCGACAGCTGCTTAGTCAGCCGCATGTAACAACTAACTAAGTAACTCAGAGTGCCTTAGCAACAACCGAAAAGATAAATGTTAATATGATTTGTTTATATTGCTCTATACAATGGTGTTAAACTGCAGTGTTTGTGTCACAAAAGAAATTAAATCTCATAGAGATAGGTTATCCTAATATGGTCATCTCAGGCACACAGCTATACCTGTGACCAGAGAAGCAGAGGGATAAATTAAAGGGCTGCACTTAGGTAAAAAAGGATTATCCTGAACTGTGTGAATGAGTATATGGAGCTGGAAATGATCACAATAGATGTCCTTTATAACTTAATCACTCACTACTTTTACCTTGTCTATCCAGAACCTTCTCTTTGAGACAAAGTTTTAGGGGGGGTCTCCACCATGTTTTACCATATCAACAAACCATAAAGAGGAAGATGGATCATGTTCCATAGTGTATGGCCTCTACATAATCTGTTTTTCTGATTGTAGCTTTATGATAACAATTATGATACAATTTTATTTACAACCATAATATCTGCCATGATAGATTGGAAGTGTCCTGAGTGCTCAGTTAAAGTAGGAAAGTACTATGTAAGTATTGGTCCATTTACCAGCACAATGTTTATGCCTGTATCTATAACTGTCACACTAAGAATCTTATTCACAGAGATGATCCTTTGCTGTCCACAATAAAAAATTCCCATCAGCCTCACAGAGCTCCCATCTTGTTTGCCAGCAGTGGTGATTCTCAGCATCTTTAAATTCAAGAAGCTCTTAAAATATGTGCAACAAATTTTGAATAATTGAGACAATAGTGGCAAATGTAGGTGGACAGATTTTATTAGAATACATATTAGATAATTACTCCAAAGAGATTTAAAGCAAAATTTAAACTTACTCATCTCACATAAGTCTGGAAACCTATCTGGGGGGGTTCAGAGACTTTTAGATGTTTTAAATTTTATGAGAAATTTCCAAAGGTCAGTCCTTCATGACCTGTAATGATGTGTAAAACTAATTCCACCTTCATATCAAACAAACTACTCTGCTATAATGCATTATTCATTTGCTGGCCTTCTGAAAACCTTCTCACAATTTAAAACTGATAGAATTTTGAATCAGGAGAAAACATGTCAGGCCATATTTTGGCAAACTCTTCTGACTCGGACTATCTTTAAAAACTTATTTTAAACTTTAACACAAATACAGAGCTGTAAAGCTCTTACAAAGCTCTGGACCATTCATATTTCAAATTCTTTTTTATGCCCAATCCCTGTCAGATCATCTCTGTCAAAATATCCCCACCACCCTTGTGGATATGGGAATCATAAAATTCACTTCTTATCTATAGAACACTTTATACATATTTATTCCTTAATAAAACTTTTATCTTTCATATTTAATTTACTTATTTGGCAAATTTGAATTCTGTTGCATAGGCCTTTATCACAGTGAGTACTCTTAAGTTTATTTTTCTGTTCATTTATTTATTATTCATTATTTGTGTGCGTGGACCACTCTAAGCTGAATTGAATACATGACCTGTGTTCTATAAATAAGACGTATTATTACTGTAATTATAAGGATTAAATTATAGCTTAGCTTTCATCTCTGCAGACAGAATTTCCTCCTGCCTCCGTCTCATTCCTCCTCCCCCCCCTCTTCTTTGTCCCCTTGACAACCACTTTCCGCTCTGTGGGACAAAGTGAAAATGATTGAAAAGTCAACAGTAGCTTTTTCCAGTGTGTATTCAGGCATACTGGACACCCACCGGTCAGTCAAAAGCTTTGTTCTGCAGAAGACTCCCACCTGCTGTCAGTGCGAGAAAGACCTGGAAAATATTATAGGAACTTATACACAGAGACTTCCAGACACTGAAGGAAACACTCCTCCCACCACTAGAACAAGAGGCTGAAGACACTACAGTGTGTTTGCTGCACACCTCATCTCACACATGCACAGTCTCAGTATTGATTTAGTCAGTCAATAGAAGACATTCTGTTCTCCTGCCCTTATTTCGCTCAGCAGTCAGCAAAAGTAACTTGTACACTCCTGGAATTAAAGTGTAATTTAAATGTGTTATTCATATGAACATGTACCTAAAAATGAACAGTGTAAACTGAAAAGGTGCTTATAGCTAAATGAGCACTGTTTTGACTTTAGGGCTGACATTTGATGTGCATGTAAGTCACAGTTTGGCTATCTAAAATATTTCAACTAAAGATTTAAACTTAATCTAGAACTGCAAAATTATTCAGGTTCTCTTCTGTAGGACCACATTGTCTTGATAAATAGCCCAAGAAAAAACAACTGTAAGTGGACCTTGACTTTGTCAAACTTTTTGTCAAGAGTTAATATTATTCGATATTAGCTGTCTTGCTATAATTAGAGAATCAAAATGTGTCTAAAATATAAATGAATAAAAATTGACTCATGTTTAATTAGTACTGTATAGAAATGATTTCTCTTAAGGTTAGAATAAAGTTTTGATTTTTTTTTCCTCTTCTCTGATCAAAAAAAAACAACAACCAACAACAAAAAAACCCCCCAAAAAACAGGCTGAGTCACAATGGTCTGTTCAATTTTATTGTGTTTTCTACAGTCAAGTGTCAGTGCCCTATGACTTCATTCTGCCTGTTGACAGATGGAGTCAACTAAACTATCCTCCTGAGGAGTTAAATGAGGCAGAGGTCCAATTCCAAGAGTTAGATGAGACTGACAGCACTATGCCCAGAAAAGGTATAACCTTTCCTTATTAAAATGTCCAAAAAAAAGAATTTTGTCAATGAAATACTTTTTGTTGACTTGTGAATTCACATTGTCCTAACAATTATTTCCAACAATGCTCATATGCAGGGAAATCCATATTCTAACAGTGCAGTGCCTTTTGTTTTGATTACCTGTCAGTGGTGATGTGTCGACTTTACCAGCCCAGTTTCATGGCAAAATCTGAAATAGTCATGAGAATGCGACTTATTTGTCAGTGTTCATGGACATGAATTGTCCGAATTTCCCAATTGTCCAAGCATGGCCTTGAAACCAGTTCTAATTTTTATTTCTTTTTGGCATGAAAATGGTGACATGTAACTGCACAAGAGTTACCAATGATCCAGTAATTGCCTTTGCAAAACACAGTTAAATTGAAGTATATGTGCTATGTGCTTAATGGCAGCTTCCTTCTTTACATAAAGTGAGACAGTGAGACACTGAGAGTGTGACCGCTTGTGTAACAGAAACAATCAATAAAAATATAGACAGGAAGCAGCCTGAGCAAGAAGCCCAGGAGTCTGAACAGAAGTGTGAAGGTCTTATTCTCAGCTGCTGCCATATTTATTCCCAGTCTTAGATAACATCAACCATGCTGCCATTCTGCTGCCTTCTCTAATTCTCACTTCCATCTTTTTGGAAGACACCCAATGCTTTACAATCAAGCAAAGCAGATGTGGAAGCAGATTCTGGCAAATAAACTACAGAAATTAATTTAACACCCGCACAGCATCAGTGCTTAAGATCAATTTATTAGCTGCAGTTACAGTAAATTCACTGTAAACTTTAGTTTAAAGGTATTCTTAATTGAATGGCATTTTGATTCAAGCACGTTACTGATGTGAAAAATTTCTTTTGTCCCTAATATTAGCTGAGCTGATCCTTGAACATCTTATAAAACTGATGCTCATGCTACAAGTCTTTAGGGAGAGCTGCTGTTAGCATGGGTGGGCAATTTCTTAATGGACTGTAGAAAGACCAGATTAGTTCATTGACATGCCTCACTCGGCCTCTTAAATTCAATTATCCTCTCTCTTGAATTAAATTATCACCTGCTTGTCAGGACAGATGTGTTGCTTGGATGCAGGAAAGGTAAAGTGTGATTAGATGTACTGTGTGTGTCTGTTTGGGGTTCCACTTTCAACAAATGTGAACAAAATGTGCTGCTTTTTGGCCAATTATAGATCCACAATTTGGAGACATTTTCATTAGCCTGGCTTTAGACAATATTTGCTTAAGTTGAGGGGCCATCAAAATTTCCTGCATAATTAGTCCTGTGTAATGAAGGCTATTTATTATGGAGATGACATTTGTATTTTGTCATTTTCTGCCATGAAGCACCATAAAGATTGACATTTGAGCAGCTGTTATTCTTGGGGCAATGATGGAGTGGAGCCATTTGTCTGCATTTGACTGCAGGGACAGATCACTGGCTCAGCCTCCACTACATCTCGTATCCCCCATAAACTGGTTTCCATACATTCTGTGTAATACACACTGTCCTGCCTGTACTGCTGCTCAATCTGTTTTTTCAGACAGTGCTTCAAAACACCAGGTTTACATAGAAGTGACAATATGCTTATATTATTGTAATTTAAGTGGCCAGATAGAAAACTAGACAGCTGCACATCCACTTGACTCTGCTTTCAGGCTTTACAGAAACTTTTGCTAATCATTGGTCTTTTTAGACCAGATTGGGTAAGTATTATAAAGAGCAATAGAGTATACAGTGGTTGTGAAACATGGCAAAGAGAAAAAACAGAGGACTTTCACCCAGGAGAGCAAGGTTAGCACACAGACTGTATGCAGTCTATGACTGTATATAAAAGATTGACTTAGTTGCCATGGCCCATTGGTTTCATGACCCCACCTCTCAAAGTCTTAATGTTAGCTTTTTGGCTGCCATCATGTTGTATTTTTGGACCCAGAAGTGACATATTTGGATAGCAACTTGAAGCTTTAAAGTTATCAGCTAATGCTAGCTAGCTTGGCTAGCAAACTGCATTCATAAACTGTACCTGCTAATTACCAGCTAATTAGTGCTAAGTATCAAACTAATAAAATACTAGAATTTCACTCATAAAAACTGAAGCACAGACTGCAATAAGCTATGTGATTTGATAAGCCACGTTATTTTTCTGATAACTATATAAAATGTTTCAAAATGCACCAACAGCAAAACACACACAGTGGAGAGATCCACTTCAGTGACTCCAGTTAGCTGAGGTGAGCCACATCAGATGGGTATCAACTACATCTCCCTGTGTCAGCACAACTGTCAGTCAAAGCAGCAACTGCCCCAACAGCCTTAACAGTATCAAAATGGTTGTCCTGAGGGGTGCAGACTACCTATCCAAACATCCACCATTTTTTGCACCAGGCTGCTTAATTCTGCTATATTTACCATGGAAGTCTATAAAGACTGACTAACTTTTGAAGCCAACCACAAGTGACCATAAGATTAACTGCAGTTTTTGGCACTTGTTGGCTTGATATTTTAGCCCCTGGAGCCCACCACTTAGGTAAAGGTGATATCTCAGCACCACCTAGAGGGAGTTTCTTCAAATTTACTGCAATGCTCACTTGGACATAAGAATGGTCTGATTAGCATTTGGTGGTCAAAGGTCATTGTCACTGTGGCCTTGGAAAAGCATGTTTTGGCCATTAACCAAGAGTTATTTAACTAATTATTTCAAATATCGCACAAATGTCTAATAGGATAAAATGAAGTGATGACTTTTACACCAAAGGTGAAATGTCCAGTACACTGTGACTTGATGCAAGGCAATAACCATATAATTTATAAACTTAGCACAAAAAGTAAGGAAATTTGTGTTTGGTCGATTATTTCTTTGTTGTAACAATGCTTCTTGGCAATAAATCTCATACCTTTGGAAAACCTGTTTATTTCCCTTTAAATGGTGCCACATTTGTAAGGAAAATGAAGAACTTGCCAAAATCAGCCATGTTGGGTTTTTTTTGGAGCCAGAAGTGGCTATATTTGGATGTGAGGGTTATTGGCTAAGGCTTGCAAGTTGTTAAGCAAGTTGTATCCACACTCTACGAGTGAAATGCACAGACACACATACCTGCAAATTACTGCTAATTTTTGAGCATTCTTCCAGGAGCGCATTTGTGAGGTCAGACACTGATGTTGGACGAGAAGGCCTGGCTCACAGTCTCCGCTCTAATTAATCCCAAAGATATTCTGTCGGGTTGAGGTCAGGACTCTGTGCAGGCCAGTCAAGTTCTTCCACACCAAACTCACTCTTCCATGTCTTTATGGACCTTGCTTTGTGCACTGGTGTGCAGTCATGTTGGAACAGGAAGGGGCCATCCCCAAACTGTTCCCACAAAGTTGGGAGGATGAAACTGTCCAAAATGTCTTGGTATGCTGAAGCATTAAGAGTTCCTTTCACTGGAACTAAGGGGCCGAGCCCAACTCCTGAAAAACAACCCCACACCGTAATTCCCCCTCCACCAAACTTTACACTTGGCACAATGCAGTCAGACAAGTACCGTTCTCCTGGCAACCGCCAAACCCAGACTCATCCATCGGACTGCCAGACAGAGAAGTATGATTCGTCATTCCAGAGAACACGTCTCCACTGCTCTAGAGTCCAGTGGCGGCGTGCTTTACACCACTGCATCTGACACTTTGCATTTCGGTTGGTGGTGTAAGGCTTGGATGCAGCTGCTTGGCCATGGAAACCCATTCCATGAAGCTCTCTACGCACTGTTCTTGAGCTAATCCGAAGGCCACATGAAGTTTGGAGGTCTGTAGCT
>VUQI01056918.1:0-11141 GCA_015106735.1 Paratilapia polleni
AGGCCACATGAAGTTTGGAGGTCTGTAGCTATTGACTCTGCAGAACGTTGGTGACCTCTGGGCACTATGCGCCTCAGCATCCGCTGACCCCGCTCTGTGATTTTACGTGGCCTACCACTTCGTGGCTGAGTTGCTGTCGTTCCCAATCGCTTCCACTTTGTTATAATACCACTAACAGTTGACTGTGGAATATTTAGTAGTGAGGAAATTTCACGACTGGACTTATTGCACAGGTGGCATCCTATCACGGTACCACGTTGGAATTCACTGAGCTCCTGAGAGCGACCCATTCTTTCACAAATGTTTGTAGAAGCAGTCTGCATGCCTAGGTGCTGGATTTTATACACCTGTGGCCATGGAAGTGATTGAAACACCTGAATTCAATGATTTGGATGGGTGAGTGAATACTTTTGGCAATATTGTGTACATATACTGTTAGTGTGATGGATGTTCATATTGAACATAGCCAAAGTTTCAACTAATGAGCTCAGCATATGTACAAGTAATCTCTGTGTGCTAAAATCTCAGGCTTCACACTGCTCTAAACACTGTTTACAATGTGTCGTTTTTTTAAATTTGCTCTTCTGATGAGCTGAAGTCAGCTTGGAACGGATAATATGTGTTCTGGCTGTGCCATAGACTGTATATAAAAGATGGATGTAGCCGCAGTGACCCGCTGGTTTCTGGACTCCAGTGGATGAACTGAGGGGTTGCACCAAGCCCCAGTATAAGATAAATAAGGATTATTTTGAACTATGATTCAAGCAAAGCTACTCTAGAGTCCAAGAATAAAAATATGGAGTATAAGAGGTCCTTTAGGGTTTCAGCCAGTGTATTACAAGCCTGGCAACAGACCAGGAAGATAGACTAGAAAGGTACTCTAGTAGAGTCCAAGAATAAAAGGTATGGATCGGGAAAATGAGCATAACAGGTCCCCTTTAAATACAGCAACATAATATTGGTGAACAAGATAAGCTTAGAAGCAAAAATCTTAACCTTTATTGTTACTTACAATGAAATAATGTCACTTCGTAACTATGTAATTTTGTGGAAAATTTCACATCTTTGAGGGTTTAAACATCAACTGTCATTGAGAGCAAGTTCTAAAGATTACAACTGGTTTCTATTCAGTCATGTGACATATTATTAGGACTACAATCCATCATCCATTTTCCATCTTATCCCATATGTCATAAGGCGAGAGGAGGGGTAAACCCACAGACAGTATAAGACATGGATGTAGCTTCCGGGTCGGAAAAATGAAGCCATCGCACCTCAAATCTGCATTCTATCTGAAGGCCACTTGTTGGCGATAGCTGTGGTTGCAAAAAGACTTCCGATCCTATAGAAGTCTATGGGAAAACAGGTTTCTGACTTTACTGCTGTAAACACTTTCCTGATGAGCTTTTGGGCTCAGTCACTCATTTCCAGTCATACTGAATAAAAAATTAAGTCTGTTTAGTAAATCTTGGTCAGACTGTGTTTCAAAATAGAGGATTATCTGTGGTATGAAACCACATGCTCATTGGCTTGTGATTGAGAAGTCGTTACCCAATGAGACAATGAGACTCCAAACTCCTCGTCACATCTGTGTTTTTTCGCAAACCAAGAAGGTGACAGTGGAGACGCTCATGTCCAGGCTTCAAAACGGGACTTCAAAAACCAATGGGTGACATCATGTTAGCTACATCCACCTTTTATACTGTCTATGGGTAAAGCCTGGACAGGTCACCAGACTATCAGAGAGAAAGACAACCTAAATGTCAAATCCACAGTTACGGTCAATTTAGAATTACCAATTAACCTAACATGCATGTTTGGACTGTGGGAAGAAACAAGAGCACCTGAAGACACACAGGTGCTCCTGTGTGTCTTCAGGTGTATTGGCTGGAGTCCCTTGCACCCACAAAGGCACAGGGAGAACATGCAAACAACACACAGAAAGGAATTTATGGTTACATTACTGCTTATCAATTTAAGTTTTGAAAAATGCATATTCTGCAGCAAAATTGCAGGTTATGCAATTGAAAGCTGAACAGGAAAGAAAGAAAGAAAGAAAGAAAGAAAGAAAGAAAGAAAGTTAGATCTTGTGGATACAGACTGGACCTATGCCAAAAACATACCTGTAGCAATTTCTAATTAATGACGGCCACTTTCAGCAAATGCCATTGTTTCAGCTTCCCAGTTCCCTGTTTGTCAGCTGCAACACACAAACCTTTTTATTCATGTCTGATTGACCCACACAGCAATAATGTGATTACAGGGCAGGTGGGCCCAGGATCACCCATCGCCCTTACTTATTGGATTGAACCAAGTGGGTTGTATATCATCTATTGTTCCCGGGTGGGGGCACTGACTGGCAATTCACAAAATTGAATTTATAGCTCAGCTTATGATGAATTTCAGCCTGTGTTCCACAGTTAATGGCCCCTTGTTTGTTCCATGTATCGGCTGTATTCCCTTGCACTGCCAATACAGCGAAGTGTTGTTGTTTGCCGGCATGTAGAGCACCACGGTAAACAGAAGCCTGCTCGCTTATTGATTTCAGAGAGAATGTCAAGCTTCAACCTGAGCCCTACCAAACATGTTTAGGTGCAGATACAAGGAAATACCTGGTGTGAGAGAGGGCGTATAGTAGAAAAAAAAGAAGGGGGTATAGGTGAATAGAGGTAGAAAGTGGCGGTGAATTGACTTTTTCCACCGAAATAGCATTTCAGAAATTTAGTTCCTTAACAAGTGCTAATTGCTCAGATCCGGGGACAGGAACAAAGAGAGAACAGCGTGGCGGTGCAGAGAGTGACATTTAGTTTTCTATGTTGGAGCTGATGGCGGGTTGCATAATAATACCGCAGCCTTCTTTGAATCACAGGTGGTCAGTTTTCTACCTCTTTTTCAGAGCAAAGTTTTAAAAAGCCAATTTTAAATAACAGTCATCTGCAGCAGACATGCTGTCACAGACTGAGAATTCTCAGTTCATCTCAGCTATTCATGAGTTTTGTTCAAACACATTCCCCGTGGACTGTCTGTCAATCATCTATGTGATGATTTTTTTTTTTAAAGTGTGACATTTGGTTGTAAAGGCCTAACTACATCAAACAAAACTACCCTCCAAACCACAAAATCAACAGATCAGCCATCTTCTGCTTCATATTTCGCAAACCAACTGAACCAACTGCAAGGAAGGCAAACTGGGTCAGGCCAACCTTAGCAATACAGGCAGGTCAGACAATCATTCATCGAGAAAGGAATTTATATTTGAGCCACAAAAATTAAAAAGTACTTTCTACATGTGTATTGGAGATTCCAGTATGTGTTTATTAACTATGATACAAGTAAAGATTTAGTCATCTTAAGGATATAATGCATTGTATACAGTTCTTTCACCTATATCTAAACAATCTCAGAGTTTATGGAACTGTGATTTGATAATAAATTTTAAGACTCAAACCTGATCACACTCTCAGCAAAAGAATATGGAACTTTGACCATCCCAAAACTGGAGTGAGAAGATCCTCTGAAGCTCTTGAGGACATGACTGAATGCACACTGGGGTAAGACATCAGTTCCCATCACTCTGTGCCAGTTATTGTCAACTTCAGGTCCAATATTGATTACCAATAGCCAAAGTGTCTAATTTTCTGCCATACTAAAGCATCTCAGACAGCAGGATCTTTTTTTTTTTTTTTTACATCAAACAGAACCTAAATTTGGCAAACAATGACATCCTCCTCTGTACATGAGATAAGAAGTTATGGAAGAGTCGGTGAATCAAATTTTGAGAATTAAACTTTTCAAACCTTGCACATCATTTGCATTTCATTCATTGCAATCTTGAGGGACTTAAGATAGATAATCTCCAAAACTTTGGTGAGACACCAACGTCTCGCTAAAATCGACCGGACATCACCAGGCTTGTGACAGACCACTTCACTACAGTACAAGTCATACCTGACTTTTTAATATGAAATTATGAAAATTCAAAGTATATTTGCATTTCAACCTACGAAAAAATTTTAACATATAACCCATTAGCAAGGAAAGAAGAACTTTGTTCTTAGCCAAAACTAAGTAACGCATCTTTGAAGTTGTATATCTTTAGAAGACACAGTCAAAGCAGTTAATCTAACTTTGTCTACTGGGTATTTCTGCGTCTGTATCATGCATCAAGAAAACCTCACCAATGACTGTAGAGCTAAACAACTGGAGCAAATAAACACGGTCTCCTAAACTAAAAAAAAAAACAAACAAAGAAAAAGAAAAAATTATCAACACGTATTTCCCAAACCTCAAAATTCACATCAGATGTGACTGTTTGGGCCCCTCTAAAACCAAAACTCTGGCACTGAGACAAATTTGTGTGAACACAAACTGAGAAAATCAAGCTTGGCAGACCACCAAAATAAAGGCATGTGAGCACATCTGATACACTCATGCTCATTCATAGGAACATGCAGAGCAGGTGACACATCATACTCACATCTCTGTAACGTTCTCGCTCTCTTGTGGAACCAGCGGTGGGATGCTGGTTATGCCATTGGGCTCCAGGCACTGCAGCATGGCAAAAAAGCACCGGCAAGCCGATGGGCATCCGCCCAAGGTCAGTGCCGGTGCCAGGCTCAGAAGGGTGAGCACCAGGGGCAGAAGTGCCAGGGCCCAAGGTGCCATAGCCATCTCAAAGAAGGATTTCCTCAGCACTACCAGTAGGCTTAGCAGTTGTAGTTGCAATAAGAGTCTGTGTGATTCACCTAATGAAGAGTGAACAAGAGTGATGAAGCGCTTTCACACACTCCTCCTCTTGACTCTGGAAGGGTTGAGATCCCAGCTGGTCAGGGTCTGCTACTGAGCCACAGCTGTACTGAGCAGCAGGAGGGGTAGGCAGGCAAGCAAGCAAGGGGGCCCTTGGGACATGGTAGTAGTGGGCTGCAGCCTCTTTTTTTCTCCCTCTCCCTTTCTCTTCTCCACGATGAAGGGAGGAGCAACATACCACGGGCCAGAGTCACCAGACACCTCAGAAAAGGGGGAAAGGGAGGGGGTGGAAGTGAACAGTGGCAACTCCCAACAAGAGCAAAGGACTTTAGCTCTTTAGAGTTTGTTTTTGCATCACTGGAACATTAAAAGTGTTGCTAGCCCCATGAGGCTAGACATAATTAGCTCACTATGATTTTAAAATGGTGACTTCCAGTTAAAATTGACTAATGGGTTTCTCTGAGTATCAATTTGATTCAATATGCAATCCATCTTAACTAGTAACAACTCAACATTCTACCAAAATTTTATTACACCCTTTATCAAAATGCAACATCTGTTTAATTCAATTTGAAAAACTCTTTGGCACTATAGGCTTGAGTTTCCTCATTCCCACAAATTGCATGTTTTATCTTGCAAGCTGCCTACAACTTAATTAAAAATTCAAATTAAAAGATTCTTTCTGCATAAACTACAACAAGTATTTTCAAGCCATCTTCTACATCACAGAAGTATGCGAGTTAAACAGCAAAGTGAGACCATGCTGGTAGGTGAGCAGCTCCACATACCATCACTGACAGTGACGCTTATCCTACAGCTGCAAACACTAACCTGCTGCAGAGACCCACTACTGTCCATCACTCATATGTTCTTTACATGAGTGCAGCTAGTTTTCATCAAAGAGCCATACACTGTGCCCCACCCCCATTCCTTTTAGTCACTCTGCACATGAGTAAGGTCAAAGTGTCCCAACCACAATTACTGGCCATAAGCTGAATAGCTATTTTTTGCTGCTGTCATCAGGATTATCTGGTGGCTTAATTACACTTCCTTTTTTTCTTGGTCTTAGCTCAGCAAAAGCGTGTGGGAACAAGGCACTCATTCACACAAAAGAGTGTTTGAAAGCTCAGACACATGAAGACGAAGCATTTCTTGGAGGCCTATATAATGCAAGCAGGATGCAATGTACGTTATCTCACTTATTTTTAATAGCAACATGTTATGTTCTTATTAACACTTCCTTTAATTTCCAAGATCAGTTTGGCATAAGCAAATGTTGGACCGTGTGAAGTGATTTTAAAAGGGCATGGTTTGTGCATGAACTCAAACCCCTCCAGTGTGGACATTTCATGAAAGCAGAGTATATGCTCAGAAAATCCCAACAAGGATGCAGCCAATCTCTAACTTCAGTCACCTTAGCTATGTGGTTCTACGATGACTGAAATAGCTCTTGGATAGATTGTCATTAATTTTGCACATATAGTAATGATACCTATAGGAAAACTGGCATTTCTGGTATTGTTTGTCCTTTAAGAGTTTAAAGAAGTGGAATGCAAAACAACTGTGCAGAGCCAGGAAAAAGAGAAAGACAGTAAATCACAACTGCCCATTAAAGCTAACTTGCACTCAGGGCACCAAATACAGGTCTTTCTGTCAGATGCAGTCAGAGAAGTCAGAGAGATACTCACAAGTGCGTTTTGACATCGGAAACTTGATGCAAAAGCTGTGGCAATAAAAAATGATGAGAGATGTTGGCCCTCATTTAAGGGCGTAGGCACCAAAATCTACCTTCTTAAGTTCAGGAGAAGATTGGAGTTAAAATAGGTCATTTCACAACCTGTGCACGGTGTACCTGCTATTCACCAAATGTCAGTTGGGATAGGCTCCCAGATGACATTGGATAAGCAATGAAAATGGAAAATGGATGGCTGGATGGAGGGATAGGCCCCTTCACGATATTAATCCTGCATTTAAATGTGAGAATTCCATTACAAGTATCCATGTGTGATAAGTTGGGACTGATAAACCTCTCTCACTATTGCCATAAACTGGTGGATTATGGCACAGATGCCAAAGAACACCTTGTGGGTATCTGTGAGATGCCAGCAAATTTGAAAAAAAAAAAACAAAAAAAAAACAGCAATATTTGACGCCCTGGGAGTGCAAAAGTACCGATTAAAACACTGGAGACCCCAAAGAAAAGAGAAAACCACAACATTTATTATTTCGACTACTGCCAACAAAAGAAGATACAAGGTTCAGATTATACTAAGAGTTAAATGTTTTCATGTCCATGTCTGTGATGAGCTAAGCACTAAAACAATGACTTTCCTCTGCTTGCATACTGTAGATACAAAGAAGGTATGTGCTGGCATTCCACACTGTGAGCTTGGTCGAGCGGTAGAGATGGGCAAATGATACCGAAGCTTTGAAGCTTGTGTCAGTCGTCCTGAAGCGTAGTGATTCGAAACACTGTGTCAGAGCTTGTATCAAAACACTGTCACGTGACCAATGACGTTTGAAGCTTCGAACGTCATTGGTGCTTCACAACTCGTTTCATTGGTTTGACAGCTTTGACTTGTTGGTGCTAAACTATCTATATAAGATGCATCGTTATCATTCCGTGATGTTGGGTTGTCAGGAGAGAGAGATTTGGAGAGCCACACTTGGCAAGATTAGAAGACCCCCTCAAATACTGGGCAGCACGTAAGACACTTTATCCAATACTATGGAAACTGGCCTGCAAATATCTATTATGTATTCCTGCATCATCAGTGCCATGCGAAAGGATATTTTCTAAAGCTGGGGAACTGGTGAGCAAGAGGAGGAGTCGATTGAAGCATGCCACAGTAGAGAAAATATTATTTTTGAATAAAAACCTGTGAAAAAATCAAATTTGTCACTTTGCTTCTGTGAATAAACATTCTTTACGTACCATATCATTCCCCAAATGACTGATAAATGAACCTTAATCTTAAAAGAAAATCTAAAAACACTGGACTAGACTAAAGAAAAAACAAGACGTTTGGGTGTTCATCCAAACCCCATCATCAGTTGTAAAGCTGCAGCAAGAAGTAACTCTGGTATCTTGTTTTTTTTTTCAGTCCAGTGTCTTTAAGTAAACTTTTAATTCTTTCTAAATCCTGGATATTTGAAATGAACACGCACAGACATTTGACTCTTCGTATTCTGTCATATTTATCTTAAATTTAATCTGGAATGTGTTTTGAGAGTGTTGTTGGTGAGTTTGTCTGCATATTTATTAATGCTTTTTTACCATTTTATTACCATCTATTTAATTCAGAGAGGACACTGAAGACTTCGAGACTTTGACCTTCTAACAGAAGTACAACTAACAACAAATAATTTCAATGTCTAATGATGATGTATTCATTAAATAGTATAGATGAACAAGAACATTAGCATATTAAAATGAACACAGTCTTTTCAGAACTTTTGTTGATGACGAGATTGAAACAGTAAGTTGTGCCAGTGTTTCAGTTGGACTCTTGAGAGGTTGCCTTGACTTCAGTTGGCCACCAGATGTCGCTGTTTTTGGTGAGATTGAAGCCTCGGAGCTTTCAATCTTTTTCGGCACAAATTGAACTAAAGCCTCAAAGCTTCATGAAGCTTCACCTGCCCATCACTATCGAGCGGTCAAGAGGTAATATGAGGAAATCACAAGTTCAAGAGGGGTTTTGAAATGTGAAGCACATTCATTTTTCCCACCATGACACAAGAAACAGTTCTGGGCAGCGCCTTCCACAGGCAGGCTCCAACACTAGTCTGGACACAACCCCACAAACCAACAACTAAGCCACTAAGTGAACCGCTTAAATACTGTAGGGTTTATACTATGAGCAGATTCAAAGAAGGTTTTTATGGACACAAAAAATATAATTTATTTACATAAACCATTTCCCCAAACTATTTACAACCTCCATCCACATTTACAAACCCAAAATGCCCAATAAACACAAATAAACAGCAGTGAATATCAGTCAATAAATACATACATCAAAAGAGTAAACCAAACACCCCTCTACCTACTACCCACTTGGTGTCACCCTCCCGGAACTAATAAAAGGTACTTATGCCCCTGGGGAATTCTTTTGCCTGAGCACCCTGGGAGACTGGAGAAGAGGCAGAGGTAAGTGTGCTCAACAGATGGATTACATTCTGCTGTTTCCTGTATGTTAACATTAGCAGCCACCTAGCTAACAATAAATAATATATGTTTGCTAATTCACAGGTCAACAGCCAAGTGGAACAATACTGTGTTACATTCCAACCATTCAAACAAACAATAAATGTCTTTTAAACACACTGTGAGAGTTTCATTCATTCATTGCAAATATGTTCAATTATATGCATCAATATAAGAGGTTTGCATATTAGTATCTGTAGCAATATATGTGTAGCAATTACCAACATTATTAGTAAGACGTCATAGTAACGGCAGCTTGTCGTTACACACACGTTCATCAGTAAACATGATGGCACCTTCTGTCAGCAGGAAAAAGAGAAAACAGGATGTAAAATCTTTTAACCAGAATAAAAATGTACTGTCAAGCTTACTTTTCTGACATACACACAGCCACTGTGCTTACTGTGTGGACAGCTCATGCAGTGTCAAATTCTGGGCTCCACTGAGGACTTCTCGCAAACATGGGTGGATGATAAAACGTATACCATCCAGACGAATGCAGACCTAGACAGGCACACTACTTGTGACTACAAGTGACCAAAATTAGGATACCCTCGGTTCTAGAGTAGAGGTGTTGATTGCCTGAGGTCAAGAGCCAGGGTATACATCGGTCGGCCCAATAGTCCGATTTGTGCTAAAATCTTTTATTTTGAATCATAATCCATTGTTTACTCTCAGGGGCATCTTGGTCAAACTGCCAAGCTTATAGTTTAAAAATCTGTGTTTTACAGCCTAAGCCACCACTGCAAGTTATTTTTCCACTCTCAGTGGTAGGTGTTAAAAATGTGTAAATGGTTCAACTTGAAACGTCCCTAAAGTGGAATGCTGTGATTTAAAATTCAGATTTCATGTTGGTTAATGATATAGGAACAACTGTCAGCCAACAACGCAAAGTTTTAAAACTACAGCGGCACGTTAGCTCTCTCCAAAGAAAAGGATTTAGGTAATGTTGCTGCCAGACTGTACACAAAAGAGGTTTTAGTCACCTAAGGTCAGGTGTTCTGACCTCAAATCACTGTTCGTGTGGGGTTTTTTGTGTAGCCCCACAGAGCTGCTACAATGTGTGGCCGCAGACTTTAAGTCTTCATTTATTAAACATCTTTTGCTGGTGCTAGTATCATTATTCATTCTTTGCACTATTCTAGTATTTTATGTTGTTTTTCTTGAGTTTCTCACAGTGATGCAGCCTGCCTTACATCCAAATGAAAGCTAAGTACAGGAACAAAGAATTTAGTGACCCTCAGTTCAAGCTGGATTCAATATAATTCCTGATAAAACAATAACCAATCAAGCAATTTACATTTACCACCCACACTCATCATCAGCTTCCTCCAGAGTTTCTAGTTAATTTCATAAAGTTGAAAATTACAACAAAACATCTTTTGAAATTTGCCTGCTCGAAACAAAAGAAGAATATGAGAACAATGTGAAGAGCTTTATCAAATGAGGTGTCCATCAGCTGAAAAATATCACCTATTCTTAGAATAATGAATAACAATAAATCAAAAAACTCCACTTGTCATAACATTGTGGACATTCATTAAACTTTTTATGTTTTAGTTGTGCAGCATTTTAGGAGAGAAAAACTTCACACATTTCCCTGATCTGTCTTTAGATTTTCAAGTGATGCAGCCTGTTTAAATGTGACTCCACGTTCAAAAAAAAAAAAAAAAAATCATGCTCCTTTCTGTACCTCTCCTCACTACAATCTGCACAATTAATTTAAAGACAATCTAATTCCCTACGAGCTGCAAGATGGTTTTTCAACCTCACGTCATTTGGAAACAGTGAACATTTGTCAGATAATAATGGTCTCATTTCTCTCTGGCTATTTAATTAGATTAGTGTTTTTATGTATTATGGTGATTGATGGTCACCAAAGGGGTTAATTGTGACACTTGGCTTTTGAATCAACCTCCCCCGTCATGTCAAAGATAAATACACTGGTTAGGACACCACTCTCAGGGAAGAAACACAGACGTTATTGCATCCTGTTATATAGACTTGACCATGTTACCGGCCATATCTATAGCATATGTCCTGTTGCTATCTCTCTGGTGACCACACACACACACACAAATAAATGAAATAAAATAAAATGAAATCTTCCCCTGTAACGAGGTAACTGTCAAAGTAATTTTAGTCTCAGCCCAGCAAAATAGAGAAAGAGTAAACAGAAAATGATAAG
>VUQI01056922.1:0-11637 GCA_015106735.1 Paratilapia polleni
TGCTGTTATGGAGCTGAACTGGAACCATTCAGACACTGAGGCCCTCTGAACACATTTTAATTACAGCTGTGCAGAGACACACTGATGACTGACTGGAACACTATGATTCCCATTTTATATTAACACCATCCTCCCACATGGTTTATATATGGCCACTAGAGGGAGATGTTTGACTTTAAATACTACATGGATACAAGCAGGTCAGCATTGAGGCTTCAACAGTTTGTTATAATAAATTAACATGCTGAGCATGTGCTGTTACAAATAAACTGTTTGTATTTTATTTAACTGTGGATAAAGATTATCTTCACTTAAATATGTGTCCAAGATGGTGATGAAACAGACAGAACAGAGTGTTAAAGACTGTGTACTTCCTGATCAGTGAACATATTTAATACACACAGTCAGGAGTAAAAAGTACTTTCTCCTTACAGTCTGTACTCTGCTGATCAACACAACACCAGCAAAGTTAATGTGCAACTCAATGTTCCCCCTTAAAAGTTGCTGGTCCTGGTTGCCTTTTATTTTATTTTATTTTATTTTATTTTATTATGAAGCAGCTAAAAAGGTCCAAGGCAATGTAAATTAACACTGATGATGACAATACTAACATTATTGCTGCTGTTTTCTCATCCCATGATAATCATAATATTAACAGTTGTGTTAATATGCAGTGTAACCTATACAAAACTCACCACTTCCTGTATTGATTTCAAATTAAAAGCTGTCTTTCCGTGGATAGAAAAACCTTTGATTCTTCTTCAATTCTTAACAAGGCTTTTGTTGTGAAATGTTTCCAAGAATGTGTTTTATGATCTGGTCATAATGTCAGTCTATAGTGATGAGATTTAATTGATGATTATTGCCGGTGAACACAGGAAAGACACACATATCTAGACAGAGCCTTTGTTGGGCTGTGGCACAGAGGGGTGGGTGATGTTTGCAACTTCTAGTGTTGCCAGCAGTGAAGACAGGTAAGCAGAGGAGCTCTTCCTGCAATAGGAGGGGAGACTGGAAACCTCTTTTAGGTAGCTAGGGAGTGGGGAATTAGTGAGTCCCTTTTTGCCTGTGTTTGAGTCCTGAGGACCACTGCTGCATGGTGCCACAACACTGCTAGCTCTTCTTGGTCTGATAGATTGTCTTCAAGATTTACCTGGAGATCCTGTGCTTTGACCCCCTGGGGAGTTCTTGTGTACGGACTCGGCGTGTTAAGAGATTTTTTTCCATTTTTATGTTAAATCTGTGTTTGTCTTGTGTGGCCACTGTCTGGTTTTAGTAAACCATGAGTTTTAAGGTTTAAGAGTGACCTCAGCAGCCATATGCTTCTGGCACATAACCTGCTCCAAGAGCACAGAGGCCTGAACTATGAAGCAGGATTTGGGCTTATCCAGGTAACTTCAGGGTTAATCCTGGGTTTTCTGTACTATGAACTTCTTACTGTGGTACATCACCATGGTAACTTATGCAGCAGCAGTAGAGGTACTATCCGAACCTCCGTGCGTGGACAGTAGGAGGATCTGAAGTGTTTCAGTAACATCTAAAGTCTTTGTGTTTCCCTGATAAGCATTAGAAAGAAATATAGATTCTTAAACACAACTTTATTTCTTGATTTTTTTCCTGTTGGCTGCAAACAATTTTACAGCAATTTTATTGTTCTATAAGCTTCAATATATGATCCAAAAACAGGACACTTGTGGAATTTATATCAAATTTGCACATAAGCTAGTCTAAGCCTACATTTGAATTCTGTTTTTATATTTAATCTTCACTCTCAGACCGTTAAACACCACTCAGGCTGCAGCTGAGAGAATAAAAACTTTTAATTCTTTTAATCATTAATTTAATGAAATACTCGATTATAATCCATCAGATTCTCCCGTGTCTTAATGATAAAGTTGTGATATTGATAAGTCTGTTAACTCACTCAGTTGGCATTTTTCTTCCTGCCTTCAAATAGGCTAAACTTTATTCATATAGCAGCTCTTTTCCAGTCTCACTGACAACATTTAAAGCGCTCACACATTCATGCAGCATTTTTAACACTAAACTGCTGTACAGAGCTTTTCCTCTCACACCGATGATTTATCTGCAGCAGCTGTGTTACTTTCACTCTGTATTATGTGTGTAACCTCTTCATATTTTTCTAATTATTATAGTTTATTTTTCCTTTGTAAAAACAGCTGCTCAGCTGCCAGTACATTTATCAATAACTGTGATTGGTTAGATGCTTCCAGCACCACCCCCTTTATGTGAGCGTGCAGGGTTAACCCTGGGTTAACTTAGTGAGTTGATAACCAGCTTTGTGTGACCGCTTAAAGCATGACTGTTGATATTAATGTAAGTGAATCCAGATAATGTAAATGTACAGAGGAGGGAGAGTGGATATAATGGACAAAGGATGTTGAACATGGAGCTGCCAGGCAGGAGGAAAAGAGGAAGACCACAGAGGAGATTCATGGATGTAGTGAAGGAGTGTGACAGAGCAGGATTTTAGGGATAGGGTGAGATGGAGGCAGGTGATCTGCTGTGGTGACTCCTAAAGGGAGCAGCTGAAAGAAGAAGAAGAAGCCAGATAACAGAAAGGTACCCTGGGTATGCTGAACTTGCTTTGCAGTACAGGGCCCAGGAGGGACTGAAAAACACCACATTAAACCTCCTTCAGTGTGTTTTGGACTTTTGGACTGATAAAAGATTAAAGGAAATGCAAAGGAGAGAAATGTGAGAGGGACGACAGAACACGGAGAGTCAGCAGTCCCAGTTTGGTGTGGCTGACCTCTGACCTCTGACTGGTCCCACTTGACCTCTGAATTGACAAGCTCAGATGAAGTCAGGTTTATTGATGGGGTGCAAAGCCTTATGATATTTGTATTTCAAACTTTAATGAAGGGAATTGGGGAAATAAAAACAAAAACTAAAAAATTAAATTTTAGATGTGTTTAAATAGTTTTTTATTAATTTTAAAACACTTAAAGAAGAGTGGCTGTGTATTTTTGGTCATTTGACATGTTTATAATTTAATGTGGTGCCTCTGTCATTCCGCTCTGGGATTAATTGTTTTTGGATGTTTATCTTCCTGACTGGGTTGGATGGATGGCCACAGTTTGTGTCTTTGCGTCAGTTTGCAGGCTCTATCCTCTACACTGAAGTTATGTTAACTTGCAGATTGAATCTAAAACATTCATATTTTGGTGCTTTAAACTCATCAAAACAGAAACCGCAGCTGTGACCCATGCAGGAGAAGCCAGAGGACTGTAGACCTCTTAAATTCATCTGCTGAGAGCTGCCCTGGTTTTAAAGACAGGTCAGAAAACCCACAGACTTTGTGGGTTATCTGAGAGAATTTAACTGCTGCTGTGGCTTCCAGTTTCCACAAAGTGAATTACAATGAATGAAGTGGGATGGATCTCCAATATTTGATGTATAAAAACACCATATTCTCACCACATGACTAAATAAACATTTGAGCTGTTTTCTTATAAGCAAAGTAAGTTAACTTTGATGCAGTTTCTTTTAGACATGATTTGTTTGTTTTGGCCAAAATATTGTGGATGGTGGTACAGTGTGAAGACCTCTGAGGCAGGAATGCACTGTTTGATTCATACACTTTGTTCCTGTTTGGCCCCTGATGAAAACATCACATTCAGCATATCTAAACAAATATGTTTATGAAACGAGAAAGTTTGTGTATGAGATCTTTTCCTTTTTGATGAAGCTTTTGTGAGAGATGGACCGAAGAGATTTGAGGTTTCTGATAGAGAACTACAAAGTATTTTATAGGAAATAAAAGGAGCGCTACTGGTGTCCCTCAAACCACCGGTGCCCATCAATGGCAAAAAGACAAATGGAAAGATTATGACTGAAATATGGGAGAAAGCCAAAGTAATAAAAGGCCTTTATTTTGAGTGCCTGGACTTGGATGTTTTATGCCATATTTTGGTCATAATCTTTCTTTGTGTAGCTAAGAAAATTGGAAATGGGTGCAGTGATTTATTGAAACATGTGCAAACATACATGGAAATACAGTATATAAGGCAAAAACAGTTTGTACAATTCTAACAAGCTTGAAAGTCAATATTTGGTATGACCACTGTTATTCTTCATCCCAGTCTGAACTCTCTTTGGCAGCTTTCTTCTAATTTCTTTAAGCAGTCTTCAGGAATAGTTCTCCAGGCTTCTTGAAGGACATTCAAAGCTCTTCTTTGGATGTTGGCTGCCTTTTGTTCTGTTCTGTCGAGATGGTCCCACACTGCTTCAATAATGTTGAGGTCCGGGCTCTGGGGAGGCCAATCCATGACTGATAGTGTCCCATTGTGTGTTTTTCTATCCAGGTATGTTTTCACTGCACTGGCAGTAAAATCAGACACTTTCCAGATGGTATTGCATGGTGGATCAAAATCTGATGGTACATTTCCATAATTCCATCAACAAGATCTCCAACACCACTGGATGAAATGCAGCCCCAAACCATGACAGAGCCTCCACCGTGTTTTACAGGTGGCTGCAGACCAGCGTTATTATAGTTTTGTATTTTTTTATTACTTTTTATTTTTATTTCGTTTTGACTTTTTGTCCTTAATTCAGTTTAGTTTCAGTTAGTTCTCAGAGTGGGTTTGCTTGTTTCAGTTTAGTGTTTATTGTTTGAAAATGTTTAGTTTTAGTTTGGTTTTTATTAGTTTCAGTGTTAGCTTTAGTATTTTTAAGTATTATTGTGTTCAGGGCAGATGCCAGAGGCAAGATTTAGGAAAATCAGTATGGATATTACAATATAAACAGAACTTTTTGAAAGCAGTTGACTCACAGTCTTGTAGACATCCAAAGTCTCAGTGAACATGTCCATCAAAGCCTCATCAGGGAAGCTGTGATAACAAATTTTACCAAATTAACAAATGCTGAAACTAAGGATATTTCCTGTATTTTTATTTTATTTTAGTTAGTGTACCAAGCTCACAAAATCATTTCAGTTAGTTTTATTTTTTTTTTCAAAAGTCTAGTTTTTATTTTTATTTTAGTTAAATGTTTTTTTCACATCTAGTTTTAGTTTTTAGTTTAGTTTTAGTTAACTATAATAACCTTGCTGCAGACTCTCACGGTTGTACCTCTCTCCTGACCTCCTCTGTACATAGTGACAATGATTTGAACCAAAGATTTCAAATTTGGATTCATCACTCCATAATACCTGTTGCCACTGATTTTCAGTCCAGTTCTTGTGTAATTTGGCATACCTCAGCCTTTTCTCCCTGTTTCCCTTCCATAAAAATGGCTTCTTGACAGCTAGATGCACTGAGACCATTTCTGATGACGCTTCAGTGAACAGTAGATGGATCAGCTGAAGGGTCAGATGCCTCTCTCAGGTCCTGTGTCAGGTCTTTGCTGTTTTTTTCCCTGTTTCTTAAGGACAGACTTTCAGATTAGGTGCCTTTTTTGTGCTTGAATGATTCATAGGTCAGTGTTAAGTGGCTTAACGAACAAAAAACATTCCACTGGAAATGGTCAGGCACAAGGACTGGACTGAAAATCATTAAAAAAGCAGCCAATGTCCAAAGAAAAAAAAATACACTGAAAAACCTTCAGAAAGCCAGGAGAACTATTGCTCATGACCAAAGAAATTGGCCTAAGAAGTGCTTAAGAGAGTTCAGGCTGTGTTGAAGAATAAAGGTGGTCATACCAAATATTGACTTTCAAGTTCATTAGAATTATGCAAACTCTGTTTTTGCCTTATATGCTGTATTTCCATGTATGTTTGCACGTGTTTCAATAAATCGCTGTACCTATTTCCCATTTTCCTAGTAAAACATAAAGAAAGGCAGGGTGGCTCAAGACTTTTGCACAGTACTGTAATTAGTTGCAAAATGTTCCTCCAGCTGCATCGTTTTAGTGCCACTAAAACCTTTTATTTCCCCAGTCCCAAGTTTTTTGAGGCTTCAAACTGAGCGAATATTTTTCATGATAGTAAAACGTCTCAGTTTAAACATTTGATATGTTTTCTATCTTCTATTGTGAATAAAATACGGGTTTTTTCAAACGGGGCTGTATGAAGTCTGTAGAATAAAACTAACAGTACTGCTGAAACTCAAATTCATGGATAATTTTTTTTTTTTTTTAATTCAATTTAATTTTTAATTCAACCTAAAATACAGGCGCATTGAGGAGGCAGAAAGCCTGTAAGCATAGCTGTCCAAAAGCCAACTCAAAGAGAACGATGCGATATTTCTGACGGATGCAAAATATAAATCAGTGATGAAAGGAAAAGGCATCGTTTAATGATGAGCTGTAACATGCAGTTATGATTTTTTTTTAACTGTTTTCAGACGTTCTTGTGTGTGATTATGATAGTTTTTATTCTTCTTGATATTTCGTTTTTTTTTTATTTTTGTTTTCAGATCAGTTTAGTTTCAGTTAGTTTTCAGAGTGGATTTGTTCATTACAGTTTTATTTCTAGTGTTTGACAGTGCTTATTTGTTATTAGTCTGAGTCCCTGGGGCAGATTTAAGGAGTTCAGACATGACAATAAAACACTTCAGGTCACTCACTGTCATGTAAACACTCCAGTCTCAGTAAACAAAATGCATCAAACGCATCCTCCAAAAACGGACAAAAACTGAACACGTTTCCTGCATATTTATTTTTTATTTCATTTTCATTTTAATTTCTGTAACCAAAATGCGTTTCCACATTTAGGTTTAGATTTTAGTTTAGACCTGCTGTTTGGTCCTTCTCAGGTGGAGAGCTGTAAAGAGGAGGGTTTTTGTTTAGGTAAATGTGAGTGTATCTATTTCTGTCTGGTCTGATCAGTCAGAACTCATAAAATAAGAGGACCGTTGACTGAGTCTTGGCTTTCTGCCCGGATTGTAAATATGTGTGTGTACACGCCTACTTCCAAGTAAAACCACACATGATTCCACATAACACACCCACAAACTCTCACTGAGGAGGATTTGAAGAGCAGTGACAGAGGGGAAGTAAACACTCAGCGCAGGACGAACGGGTGAACGGCTGCTGGAGAGACACAACTGTGACGAGATGAACGGTGAGTGAAAATTTTCAATAAAACAAGGAAGGAATAAAGAGCAAAGCCAGTCGAGGTTTAAAGGAAACTCTTTACCTTTCTGCTCAGATTAAGATCCAGAACAGGCTTAGATTGCATTCCCATTCAGAGCCTTACATGGAGCTCAGCAGAGTAAGAAAAAAACAGTTTTGTGCACTGTTTACTGACACATCAGCAGCTGTCTTTGGGTGTTTGGCTTAAACTGGATTAAGTGGAAACCTGTGTCAGCTGTGTGATTTTATTTTGCATTTTATGAACACGAGACAGCAAAGAAGTGAGAGAAAATGAAAAGTGGAGCTTTAAAATGTACAAAAAAGTGATTTTCTATGAATTAAAGGAAATGTTTTGGCATCTAAAATAAAGTATCTGACATATTCGACTGAAAGAAAAATGTGAGTGGGAATGTTGAAATTCAGTAAGTCTCTGGGATTTGAAAAATCTTCAGCAAATATTTTACTTCCTTCTTATCATTACAGTAAAACAGAGACTAAATAACAGCCTTTGAACAAAGAGTCAGTGATGCTGATGTTATTGAACCCGATCTAAAATCCTCAGGTGTAACCTGATGGAACCTGATGCAACAGAAATAAAACAGAACAAATGCAGCATTAAATTTAGTCAGAGTGGTACCAGATGGCTCTTTAACCTTCAAAAAGTTGCACCCCTTGCATTTTTATAACATCCTGGATCCATTAGAGGGGCCACAAGGGTGGACAAGGTTTAAAAAAGCGCTTTGATAATCTGAAAAGTCAACCCACCAACCACAGAGAGAAACAGATGACTTCAGAGAGACACTAAATTACCTGAAGGAGACACAAATGACCACAGTAAATATTACAAAGAGCTTTTATGTGAGTACAAAGTCAAAGTGACTACAGTGAGATACACAGCAGCCTGAAGGCAACCAGAAGGCAGTAAAATCACACATCTGTCAGGGGCTCACAAACCTTTTTTTAAATTACAAATAATAACTTTTCAAAAGTAATAAAAAAAAAGATCTGTTTGACAAGATAAAAAGACAAAACATAAATATATTTTCCAAAAGAATTATTCATCATAAAATCAATAAAATGAATGAAAATATGTCTTCACTCTACCTCCACCTGGTTGAAAACACGTCTGGTTGTATAGAAGTCTGTGGGTGTGGTTGAACAGCCCATTGTGGCCCCTATGTAGCTGCATGACAGCCATAATAAGAGCTGTTTGAATTCTCCAAATACCAAGGAAAAGTGGTTCAGTGCTTCCTCTTTCACCTCCTTCAGCAAAGGATACACTGGAGCATCCTTTATGAAAGGAGAAGAGATAATCACATCCCACAATTCATAGTGAATCCCCATCGGACTGCCAAGACAATCAACATAGATCATGTAAATGTTCTGTTTTTCCATTTCGTGCTGTAACCTGCTGATATGTTTTGCCTGATAAAGCCACAGCTGAACTCTGAACATCATACCGCTGTTAATAAAATCAGATTCTTATCAACATGTGGCCACACATGAAGAATGTAGATTTTACATAATAAACCCTCTAAATCCGGATTTTGAGCTATATTAAAATGATCAAAGTGCCTTCATCGTAATTCAATTTGCATTAGTCAAGCCCATTTTTGTATTGCTGCCTTTAGAATTATTAGGAATTCATTTTTACTTTGGGTCAGCTGGGACGAGTGATGGATGGAGGGAATTTAAACAAATCCTAAACAAGCAGGAGAAAAGCAGGCCGTATGTGCCTTTGTCTTTAAATTTCCAGCCTTTGTAATGAAGTGATATTTGTCACTGGTGCTTCTTGCTTATGTGACCTGCATAAAAGGGCAGGGTGACGACACGCTGGTGTGAAGTAAGATGCGCGTTTTGTAGTCAGTCTTTTGGAAATTGTAGTTTCAACACAGCAGACATCCACCGTCACACTGTTAAGGACTCTAGTGTCAAATCTTTATCTGGGTTTGGGCATTAGGAGTTCACTGACTTGTGGTCTCCACATGGCTGGGTTCCATATATGCACCAAATACAATATAAAAAAAAAAAGAGAGAGAAAATGAACCTACTGCTCACTTGATCTATGACCTCAGTAAACACTTTCCTGATGAGTTTATGGTCTCAGTCGCTACTTGTAAATGATTGTACTGTACAAACACGCTGTGTCCATTAAAAAAAAAAAAAAAAACAGGATTTGGCAAACCAATGGGTGACGTATATCTGTCGTGCACAGACATGGGTGTCAAATGTGTTATTATATGCAGGTGGTGGCTTCTTCCACTACCAGTTTTATTGTATGTAATGAGTATGTTATTGCTATTAGGGGCGGCTGTGGCTCAGGAGGTAGAGTGAGTTGTCTACTAATCGGAAGGTCAGTGGTTCGATCCCTGGCTCCCCTAGTCTGCATGCCAAAGTATCCTTGGGCAAGATACTGAACCCCACGTTGCCCCCGATGCATTCATCGGAGTGTGAATGTGGCATGTAGTTAAAGTGCTTTGAGTACACAGAAACTGAGTAGAAAAGCGTTATATAAGTACCAGTCCATTTATGTAATGTGTACATTTTCCTTTCTCTCTGTTCAAGCTTTGTGTAGCTATAAAAGTCACAATAACAACCAAATGACCAGCCAACTTAGGCGTATGTGTGACCATCGCTTCGCTGTTGTCCAAAAACAATGAATGGCTGCCGCTGCTCTTTCAGAACCATGAACATCGCTGTTTGTTGCGTGTATTTGGTGTGTGTGCTGCACAGCTGCTGGGTGCGGAAGTTTTGGAGCACCTAATGAGCAGTGACGTCTTTATCGCACGCAGAAAGAGCATGCCTCAGGCCAGTACTTATCTGTTTATATCTGCCTCTGATGTTTTTGGAGACAAGATCATCCCTTGAACCGTGAGTCGTGCGATACGGAGCACCCACACACCAAACCTGTATGTTTCTAACTCGTGAAAAGCAGCCATTTTAAAGCCTCACAAGTGCCAGGGAGGATTTACTCTTTTTAAATTTTTTTTAGCAAAGTGCCAATGAAAGCAGCTGTGCGACTTTCCGTTCGTAGCCGGTCACTCTGGGTCAAATGCTACTGTAAACTGTTTTCCAGCATTGGCAGCATTACAAACACAAATCAGCGGGGAGGTCAAAGGTCACAACAGCCCGGCCGATCTGGACTGGATTCGATGGAATAAATTTATGTGGGAAAATCACACAAACAACGTTCACAGTCGGCTGCTGAGAGGAGCAAAGTCAGATGACAAGTTACACCATTATGGAGCTTAATGATGTAAAAATAATCAAACAATAAATTACATGTAAAGTTATGAATATTTCATCGAAATAGAGAACAGAGAGAGTGGGAAATATCGGAGCTAACTCTAACTGATGCTGATTTAGTCAAGCTAATGTTATATGCATGCTTTGGAAACTATACATCACTGGGTTTTAATAATATTTAAAAGATCCCAGTTTAAATTCATTGGCAGCTTTACTAGCTGTTCAGTTAACAAGTTACACTTGTAAAGTGTTCAGAAACATGCATTGCACCCTCACTTTATTATATTTTGTACCCCGTGTTGACATTTTATTAATAGATGCCATTTAAATATAAGCGACGGGAGGGTACTTCTGCTGAGTGCACTTCATCTCCATTGACTTCATTCTTAAAATGTAAGATTAGATCCATTAAAAGTCCAAACATACAAATCTCATACTCTTTCTCTCTGAGGTCTCTACATTGACCTTCATTCATTCTCATTTAACATGGTGGTGATCTGAAAACAACGCCTGTTTAGTATGTGGCTAAAGTGTAACCCTAACCCTAAGTGGTGACCTGGTGGACATTAACAGGTTAAAAATACATGAAATAGTTGCTGTTTCTAATTTCTCAGACATAATAACTCAGCCTGTTGGCATTCCTGGTGTGTATTTCAAGCAGTGCTATCAAAGCTGCTGGCATGACTTATTTGCTCCTAAGGTGTACTTTGGCAACAGAGCGTGATGAACCGAGTTACAGTAAGACAGGTCTGTCATAAACAACTAGGGTTTTGTTTTGTTTCTTTTTGTAGAAACCTAAACAAGAGGTGAGAATGAAAGCCCTGTCTATATACAGTGCCTTGCCAAAGTATTCATACTCCTTGAACTTTTCTGCATTTTCTCACATTGCAACCACAAACTTAAATGTATTTTTTATGTGATAGACCAACACAAAGTAGCACATAATTGTGAAGTGTAAGGAAAATGATACATGGTGTTCAAAACCTTTTACAAATAAAAATCGGAAAAGTGTGGCGTGCATTAGTATTCAGCCCCCTTTACTCTGATACCCCTAAATAAAATCCAGTGCAACAAATTGCCTTCAGAAGTCACCTAATTAGTAAATAGAGTCCACCTGTGTGTACTTTAATCAGAGAAGCAGCCAAGAGGCCCATGGTAACTCTGGAGGAGCTGCAGAGATCCACAGCTCAGGTGGGAGAATCTGTCCACAGGACAACTATTAGTCGTGCACTCCACAAATCTGGCATTTATGGAAAAGTGGCAAGAAGAACGCCATTGTTGAAAGAAAGCCATAAGAAGTCCCGCTTGCAGTTTGCCACAAGCCATGTAGGGGACACAGCAAACATATGGAAG